>QYTT01088801.1:43136-75290 GCA_006980735.1 Dasypogon diadema | reverse complement strand
AAGTGTCCTTATTTCTATCGGAAAGGTTTAGAAGTCTGGTGACACCGCATGGAAAACGCAAAAAATAAAACGCTTTATTCAATTTAATGACTTTTTATTTAGCTGTCAACGTCCCAAACGAATTTATAGAAATTATACTAAGAAACTAAAGAAATTATACTAAAAAACTTCAGGCCGGACGACCTGTAATGCGAAAAAAAGGATAATATGAAATCGTTGTTAATTATTACGATTGTGATATCAATCGAAACCTTAGGAATATAAGTTTCAATCTGTACAAAAAGTAATGCATATGATTTTTTATATCCAATGAAAAACATCTGCAGGGTGAAGCCAAAAAATTACAAAACAAAAAAAGGTCCGAGAATTGAACTCTAAGGTCTTACTTTCTAAAGTCATATCGGAATTAGACAATTGTTGTTAACAGTGCGTTTATAAAGATTTTGCTATGGCCGACAATCTTTAATATATTTGTTTTATTGTTTTAAGACGTGCCACTGCACTGGAAGGAAAAATGTCGATTATAATTCCGCATGCCGAGGTTCCAACCACTTCTAACGAAATGGTAGAGAGTGACTAAATAAAACTTTTCCTCATCGTTGGATTAGAAGTGGTAGATATGTGTAAGGGTTTAATCACTAGGATCACCTGTCTTTATTTCCTTAGATTTTTTTCTTAGGGTAAGGGGTCTTCACAAAGTGGAAATTAGGGGCTGAATGGCAAGATTGAAGTTCTTGCCATCACTTGCTGCTACAAATAGTTTCAAAGGTTGTACAATAAGAAAGTTAATTATTTTTAGATCAAGCACCTTCTGTTACTAAGCCCCATCACCTTCTTTGTTATTTCAGAGTGAAGATGCATCAGTCTGTGCGTGCGTGTTAAGTGAAATTAAGTCAGCTTTAAATTCTCATTTCGTTTAGGTGGAGCAACACATGAAAATTGTTCCAACGAAATTTTTTTTTCTAAATCAATAAAGATTGAAGTAAACGTTATTAGCAGTGTTTGCATGTTGTTATTCCATTTGGTTCTATATTTAATATTTTATAAGATTCATGGAAAATTCTTAAGATGGAAAAGTCCATTTTCTCATCTCTGTTGCATTCTGATTATGACTCGAATTGGGCTTGTACTAATTATGTATCATCCCCTAAAACAACTGGGCTGTTGAATATTTGTTTATTTCTTACATATGCTTCCATTGTTACTATAACTAAAACAACTTTGAGAATTCCTTTTGATCTTGGAGCATCTTTCATATATTCCCCATCAATCCAGCACTTTGAGGAAAGGAAAGCTCTGCAAACATTAGCCGGGATATTCGTTCTTTCTCCTTTTAATTTAGAAGAAAGAAATAAATTCAAAGGAAAATAAAAGAAAAATCTTTTTTTTCTATTTTATTATGCAAATTTCCATCATCCCTTGATCATTAAAAGGGAAGACAGCACAGCACGATACGAGAAAAGAAATCATAAAGCTTCATTTAACTGGGCGTGAGTAGAATGGGGAGGCATGGGAAGCCGGCAAAAATCTCATATTCATTCATGTCGCATTGGGCACACAAGTTTTCACAGGCTTTAGGGAGAAGCATAAACTCAACCACCCGTTCTCTGTGCGTCATCTTCCCTTTCGGTCCTAGAGCCTTCTTTTGAATCTCTCTAAAACTTGTACGGGGTACAAGCGAAAGGGACTAAAAAAAAGCCCTGCTCTTAAAAATGTACAGAAAAAACAACAGAATTTCAAAACTTCTAACAACTTAAGCAAGTGGAGGAGTCGGATTCTCCCTGTCGGTGGATAAGTGTATTTCGCTTATATCTAGGGATGTCTTTCCTTTTGTATTCCCGTAATAACGCCAGGGTAGAAAGCTCCACTTCAGCTGGAATCTGGATCTAATACACCTACACTGACAGGGAGTTCTTTCAGGACGAAGTGCTTGCTGCAGCTCTATGGCCACTTTTAAAGTGGAGGTCACACACGTTTCCCATATGCATGCATTCAGTCAAAAGGGCATGTAGAAGCTTTCTGCCCTACAACATCAACCACTTGAATCAACAGACATCCACACCCTCGTGCTAATGAAAGTGAAACTGTACGACGACGGTGGCTGCACGGCGCGCATTCACGTTGAATATCTATGACTATGAATGCATGCAAGGGGATTGGGATATGTTTTCACGTGACTCTGAAGAGCTTGTTACCGTTGAGTTGATGTAAGGTGGAAGAGAAAGTGAGTGGAAAGTGTCGTTTAATCTTGTGGTGTGAAATCTTGCAATATTGCGTTCAGATGATGTAAATAGGCATGGATTTTTTTTCTGCAGTTATTCGGTGGGGAAAGCTTCATTAGATAAATCAAAATAGGGTGAGTTTTTTTTTCGGAAAAATTCACGATCTACCACAGCAGCCCAAAACATCATTAATCTATTGAGCTGAAGACCATAGAATTCACGGAAGGTTTCTTTGTGCTTTGTTGCCATCCTATCCTCATTATGATTTATGAGCACACTTTTATATTCTCAAAGTTTTGTTAACTTTAGCACCACAACCGATTTTTAAAAATGATTTGTACAAAGTTTTCCAAATTTAGAATTTAGTTTCCAAATTATAAATCGTTTTTTAGTTTTCGAAATCAGTTTTCGAAATACAAATCAGTTTCGGTGAGGATCCATGCGTGTTGCAGGCTATATTCCAAATAAAACTTTCCTTTTCTTTGGATTGGATGGTTGCCTCGTTTTTTTGCAAAGATCTTAAGCTTTACCATAGTTGGAAAATATACTTGAAGAACTAGAATCATTTTCCATCTTCTAGAAGATTTTCACCTTTATGATTGCATATCTCTTTTGGCAATATCATTCATTTCATCTACCTGGAATTTTGGTGCGAAATCATGTGGACTAAAATTAACGAAGAATGAGGTAGAGACAAGGATCTTTGGCAGATGATCTTGTTATGGTGCTAAACTCAACAAACATGGTAAGTAAAATTGCTTAATAATTTTGTGTTTAAATGTGGTTTTGAGCAGATTTTGTGTTTTGTGAAAAAATGTCATAATAAATATTGATGATGTAAGTGCTAAACTCTACTCTAACTTTAATACAAAATTTTACTTCTAAATTGCGCTAACCTAACCTTAAACTTTTTGTTCCAGCGAATGATGAAATTTCAGCAATGGAAAGCGAAGGACACCATACCACTTCAGGAAATTGGTCACCGTCGTCAGATAAGTACTCCTATACCATTCCTTTGACAACGATTCTTTGGTCAAATGTCCTTTCAGATTTTGATGAAGTCCCTTGATTTCCAATATTGAATATGAATCATCCATGCGCTATATTTTAATGGACAGAACCTTATCCTTTAGATTTATTTTTTTTCTACTTCTATTTTGTCCTTTATTTTATCTCGTCTATGAATTCTCATATTTTGGAATAGATTGCAGTACTGTGATGTTAGGTAGAAATATATTCTACCAACACTAACGCCAGCGGTACAAGTGGCATTTTTAGTAGAATATGTGGAAATTGGACTGAAGATGCTGTTGTAGTTGTTGTTGATGTGGTTGGAAGGGTTTCTGCCATTATCCACTAAGAAATTTCTTCATTACTCATAAAGAAGCTGCAGAGTGGGTGTTCCTTCTACCAAAAGATAGGGATATTTGCGTAGAAGCAGAACGATCTGTTGCTACCTATAGACAGCAACAAAAACTGAGTTACTAAAGTTGATCGTCTTATGTGTGTGTGTGTGTGTGTGTTTATTAATCTTTTCAACTACAGCACCAAAAGCACTAGAACGACTGGGATTTTAGCTCAGAAATTTAACAATACCTTACATCTAGCTCTGGGTACGAATAGATACGTACCTATATTGTGTGTGTGTGTGTGTGTAAAAATAATAAGAACCGAATCCTAATTAGACTACTGTTGAGTTAAAGAAGCCCCTGAAAATCTACAATATGTTGGGAATAAAATGATACTGCACATACATACATAAACGAAATTTTCCAAATTTCTAGGCTGATAATAATTTAATTAAAAAGTTCGTTACTTGATTACTTGGCTTACTGCTTAAAAACTTTCTAAATTTTCAATCCATCTGATACCGTGGCGCTGGAACGATATCAATCTCATACACTCGAACACGTACATACGTCTATCCTCTATTACTCCCCAATTGCCTTAACCAATTTATTCAGATGTGATTAATCTGCAACACCGTTGAATTTTATACTTTTTTCCTGCTGATAAAACTTCGCGGCTTTCCACCGCAGATCGAACACATCCACTAAACATAGCTTCAGGCTTTGGAAACTTTTACGTCAGATGAGCCCATGTAGAGAATTAATGTGGCCACCCTTTCCCCACCCTGTAAAAGTATTGTTTTTAATACCCCCTTATCGTTGGGTGACACGTTTCAAAGTGATTTTATACTCGTACACATCAATACATTTTCCCATCTTTCTCTAAAACAGGATATTTCTCGGTGGCGGAAAAAATCACCCGACAGTAGGGTATAGTCTGCGAGATTGTGTATCCTGCCTAACACAGAGGGTGCCCTCTAGGCGTGCGTGTGATATGTGAATCCAATTCGAGGGGTAGTGGCCCCATATGTTCACGCTACAAAACTACCATAAAATTCGCATTTAAAATTTATACGCAAAAATTTTTCATCATTTTAAACTCGTTATGAATTGGTATGAAACGGTGGCAGCGTTTGAGACGTGTCGTGTTTTTTATCTTTTTACATTTATTGCCACTTTCGGAGGACTATAACCTTTAAAAGGGACATGCACAGAAATAAAATAAAATTAAAAGCCTTCTTTTATGACTGGCCTAATACAATATAGGGAGAAATCATGGCTTCCTAAATTATCCAGGTCAAGATGCTAATTTCGTAAAAAGACTCTACGGTAAAATGTGATGATTTTAACAAATACGAGCGTAGTTAATTTTGCTGCAAGCATATCCTATGTCATTTCCCTACTGAAATTGTTATTATATTAGAGCAGCCGAAAAAAATTTATGATTGCTGTGATATGGATTATTGAGGGGTGGTCTGATATATGATCTCGCTTAAGTATCAATGGTCATTGGAAGGGGAGTAAATAAAAAAATTAAAAGAACGTTTTTACAGAGCAGTGTTTTCGAGAGGCCAAGAAGATCTTTCAAAGTGAGTTGATTGTTATCATGAACTTCTTTTGTAGAATCGCGGTTTTACAGCTATGGTTAAAGAAAAAATTCAACTATCATCGCGAATAAAAGTTTATTAGTTTTAAGGTACTTCATTACCTGAATCAACATTGGTTTCTCTAATTACTTTCGATATAAAGCATAGGATGCGTATGAGTCTATAAAATGGAAGTGATGCTTCTAAAGCTGGCACTGGAAAAACCTCCTTTCCATCAAGCTTCAGAGAAGGATACAAATAGTATGTAAAATGCCTTTGAGAAGCTGTCGCATTCGGTCATCATGGTTAAGCTGCAGAAACTGGGTTTTCCAGTATTGTTCTTGGCATGGATTGATTCGTATCTGTCTGATAGATCCTACCAGGTGTTGTTTCGTAGTTTGCGATCTGGGGTCATATAGGCTACTTCTGGGGTGTCTCAGTGCCTTCTCCCGCCTTATCACGATCATCTTAGGCTCATTGGTTTGGCTTCCTTGGAGAAACGACGTAGGGTTGCCGATATAGTTTTTATTCACCAGCTCCTTAATACCTGCATTGACTCTGGGGAGCTTCAAGGCAGGGTGATCTTTCGGGTTAATGATCGCAATTTGAGAGGCGCTCCCCTTTTGCATGTTAACTCTTCCAGAATTAATTACGGTATGCATGAGCCTATTAACTGCATGTGTATGGCAGTTAATCGCATTGGGGAACACTTTGGCTTGGGTGCGTCTAAGAATGTATTAAAAAACCGGCCAAGTGCGAGTCGGATTCGCGCATGAAGGGTTCCGTACCATTATCTATAAAAGCGGCAAAAAAATCATGTCTGTTGTATGGGAGCCCCACTTAAATATTAATTTTATTTTAATTTAATCCGACTCGCACTTGGCCGGTTTTATTTTACCCCAACGTGTCTTTTTTTACTCCACCGGGTTTCTTTTGCTATGCCGATAAACCTTGAGAATTAAAAAAAAAATACAAAATCTAAAAAGTAATGCGTTTGAAACCAAAAGTAGCAATTTTGCAATTTTTTATACAGGGTATCTCATGAATTATGAATCAAAGAGAACAGGATGATAGATGACCCCAATACCTATCGTAGTAATCCTCGCTTATGTTTTTGAGATTAGCTTCTGCAAGCTTGGAAAGCACCTTAATCGGATGGGCTAGACTTTGTCTCGAAGAGGAGGAAACGTCGGAGCGCATTCTATGCGAATGGTTTTGAGTGATACTTTTTGACTTTAAAACCCTCACGGGACAAATCAGTGATGTAAACTTTCTGTGCCCATTGGGCAGCACTTACACGGGAGCCCTAAAACAATAAGAAGAAGAAGACGAATAACTTTTACAATCTTGGGGATTTTATTAAAATCACTTTAATCAACACAATTATTGTGTAAGTAATTTAATACCGCTTTATTCAACGTTAATAGTAAATCCTTACAGATTACTGGTAATTCGTATAAATGTAGTTAAACTACACTCCACCCTAATTGCTTTCCAGCAAACTAGATTAAAGCAACTCATGATTTAACTTCTCGTAATTTTACGACCCTCAATATTTTGTGATTTGTATTATTTCTTTTTAAAAATGGAGGGGAATTTGAAAGCAAAGCCTTTTAAGAGGTGCTCTTGAAAGCACTTCTAGAAATTCAGAATATCGGTAAAAACGATTTAAAAGAGCGCCTCCACAAATATGTAGAAATATGTTTCAGGTCTATTAAGAAAGACATTTTTTTTTAAAAAAAAAAAAGTCCAAGACAAGAAATAAATTTATTAAGAATGTAAGAAATTCTCATTTCGCATAGAAAGTCTTACATTTCGTAAACAGCATGGCAACGGGGATCAGTTCAACCCTTATTGATTTCACTCACTTTCCCACACTCCACCCACTGCCGTGTACGTAAGTGCATAAATTTCCAATAAATTTATCCCGAAAAAATTAAATTAGTTTATGAAGTAACCCCGTGCGGCGTTCCTAGGTTGCCTTTCATCTCATTCGCTAATTTATTGCCTCAAATTGAAGTTTGAAAAGTACACCACCATACGCACATGTTCTTCCGAACGCCAACTTCATTTTGTACGTTTTGCATATGAGAGAAGTTCAAAGAAGTTTTCCTCGTAAGAATAATTATTTTAAGATTTCATATGAAAAAGAAACGTTCCGAGGGGTGCTGCGGTGGGAGGGGGGAAATGAGTAAAAACTGAGGAGAGAAGAAGGTAAAACAAAATTTTCCCTGCCACATAGGACTTCTTTGCATTCCGTTTAGTAGTGGGAGAGAAATTCACTTTGTTTTCTCTTTTGCCACATCCTTTTTCCTTCTTATTCTTCTTTTTGGAAGGAAATTTTCTTCTTAGAAAGGAATACCACAAAGCTTTTAGATGTTTTCAAATGCGGCATGTATGTGAGAATTTAAATTAAAAAAACATCGCCAAATCATGTTCATGTTCACGGAGTATGAAGCTCTAGGCCTGTTCTGTAATTAAAATCGCGTTAGAGATGAATAAGAGGGGTAGGTTCGGTTTCAGAATATGTACACGTTCTCAGTACATATTATATGATATTATGTATGAATGTGGAAAATAATGCCGAGGTTCGAGATTTTATATCAAAAGGGGCTTTTGTTGTCAAGCCAACTTCTTCTACAAATTTCTATTTGAAAATCTGTTGTTTACGGGTTAAAATTTCTAAAACTTTGATACATTTTCACTTTAAGTTAAGAACAATTTTTAAATAAATTTTTTAATAGTTGATTAGAAGTAGAAATGCTTTTAAGGAAAAAAACCAAGGATTTACGAGCCACCTATAAATTAACAACCATCCTATGAGAACTAATACCGACACTTTCATATACGATATTATTAAATACTCCTACTTTGTTAATACCAGTGATGCCAATAAAAGTCAACTTGTATATTTTTGGAAGATAATACTTTCTACTACAATAAAAAAGTAGTAACCCAGTAGGAAATTATGTGTTCGTCACATTATTCTTTCATTGATACGTTAAAGAAAATTTTAGTGTAAAAGCAAGGTCCAATTTTGATTGCTATCCATTTTTGAGCTTTTTTTCTTAAAAACATCTGAAAACTTTCGCTTAGAATTAATAAGCACATTAACAAGAAAACACTAATATCTCTAGTACAATATCTTTTGCATTACTCTGGCATTAACATTCTCTGTTACCTTACCCTTTGCATTACCATGTCATTGATGCTAGCGACTTCTACTATTCTTTCATGAAATTATTCATTACCGTGTTAATTATTTCCAATTTGGAAATCGATCCACTTTTACACTTTTAATGCCAGATATGAGGAAATACTTCAATAGAAATATCCGTCCGTGACGTGTTGTCTTGAAGTATTGGCATTTAGATCTCCTAATAGTTGGAGTTGATATGTAGAAAGTTATGGTACCTTCACTTTTAACTTTCCGACGGATATGGTAGCAGCAGAAACCATGGACTACTATTAGATCGGACCTTTATCCTGACCTGGGGACATGCTGATTAAGCTAGTAATTAATGTGGGAAGTTAGGATTTCCATCTTAAAATCCACAAAAGCCCTTAAATACAGGTCGTTTCAGGGTAACGAGCCACATTCCTCTGCAAGGACGTTTAAATTCACACTATTGTAGCTTCTATACGACACACCCTTAGGCTGACAAGCATGCAAAAGAAGAATATCGTGATTAAGGAAACTGGGAAAAGAAAGCTGATCCTGAAAATAAGATAAACGAATGCATTCTGGAGTAATAGGAGGATGCAAAAAGCAAGCACGAAGATTGTTGAACATAATAGGCTTCAAGATAAATTCGGAAAATTTTTCCGCATGATCTTGAAAAAACTGATGTCTCCAAGGTGACTGTGAATTTTTTATTTAAAAAATCATTATCTTGTCATTTCACGAGTGCCCTTCTACTCATCCCATCACAGTTCCAGTTCTGTCATTATAGCAGCATTCATCATCAGAAAAGAATACTCAACTACGTAACGCACTACGTCTAGCATCCATTGCAGATCTCCCCCATTCATCATGGCAATTACGCATAGGGACTGCACCCTATCATCAAGGTCTGCTCCACACTCAATAGTGGTGGATCATAATAATAAGGGGTGAGTTCAACACACATTTCACTGTATACCAGTACCAGATTCACTAGAGTTGAGTTACCTTCATCTCTCAGACCATTTGGTCTGATTTGAAGGGCTTTCGTATGCATATATATGTATAAAAGTCGACATTTGTTCACTAACAGACGTCACATGGGGAGCTCATAGTTAGAGGAATTTAGATGAAATTTTTTGAGGGGTTGAAAATCTACAAAAAGCAGCATATAAGAGAAAAAATATAACCATTTAACACATACAGCTTGCTTAATGATGGGGTGACATTGAAAAAGAGCCTCCTAGTTGAATAGTATGAATCCATTTATCAGAGGATGAAAACCTAAAAGTTTAATTAACCTGTTTTACACAAATTTGTTGGGAATTTTCATGTAAATTATTTATTTAAATATTTCTCGGCAAAATGTACCACCCGCAATATTCGTCATCCTTGAAACAATATTTGCAGAACTGTATGCAAAATCAAGGAAAAAAGTTTTTTCTTCATATGTTTCCAATTGCAACAGAAAAAAATGCGCCAAGTATAAAAAAAAATTATACCCGCGTAGAAAAGGTTTTGAACCCCCCACATAACATGGATGCTGTAAACAACTTTCATTTATAATTTTCCCCGATTATTTTTACAAAACGGGGCACGACTTCAATTCTCAACAGGATTTTCGTTCAGAATAGAGTAATTTATGCGTGTATAGAATTTTTCGTTCCTCATCCTAAAACTCAGCAACCAGAAGCATGAATTAGTCAAACGTAGTCATTAAAAAGGGTGGCCTCGAAACTTAGAGGGATGCGATTGTTTTTTCTGTCGGATCCAGTCCCGACACTCTCCACGGGTATCATTAAAAGTGGTCTCTATTCCAAAGCTTCATAGAATCAAGTAGCATGGAAAAGGGGGTGCCAAGTTGCTTCTGGGGATGGAAAAAAACAAGTGCTTTTGTGTATATTTTCACTTCGCTATTTGCATCTGTACCCGTGCGTGCCCCTCGGTAACAAGTCCTTTGTTCCCTTTGCATAGTTCCTTTTTTTACTGGCAATTTCCATTTCAGAAGTGGAAAATTCAAGGTGAGTCGACAGAAAGATAAGTTATATCACTTGCCCTTTTACCTTTGCGCGCATCAATTGATTTATCGCTTTTACGGGATGTCTCTGTTACCTATGGCTGCTTCTCGATGTCCTTTTTATTGTCGTATCATTATCCATTCATTAACCTCATTATGCAAGATTTACTTCCTATCTCACAAGGATTTAATCGTATCAAGATATCCGATTTCTTGGAATTATTAAACAAAATTTTTGGCCCATTCCACTGACAACCACGTGCTATCGAGCATCTACTTTGGTCGATTGCGTGGATCTCATTAAATTTTGCGTCAGCTATAGGTGGAGTTTAAAATTTACCTGTCCATGTGTTGGATGTAGACATATCATAAAAAACCGTTCTGGCTATAGTTGCGAAAAAAAGCCACGCCTGCAATTTTTTACCCCATTTTACGAGCTTTTTTTTTCCTTTTTGCCGTATTTCGTCGGATAATTACATTTAAATAAAATAAAATATTCAAGAGTAGCGACAGTTTCCTTTTTTTCGGCATATTCCACGTTTTTATTCTTTTCGGACGAAGAGCGAAAAGTTTCTCCGCAATCAACTGGGAATAGAATTCTAAGGGAAGTCGGAGCCAAAGGATTTAATTATTTCTGCCTAGTTTTGCAGTTCGTAGGATTCTTTTTCAATGGTTTGTCTCGAATTGCCAGGAAATTGGGGTCTGTTTGTGCACAGCCTCCTCAATTCAGGCGGGTGCAGGCAGTGAACAACATATTATCATATTTACAAGTCAATAAATTCGTAGATAGGACAAAAATTATGGAATATCTAAACTCACCGCAACTGGAACGTGACACAACAATTGATCGGGCAACAAATTTATGGGTAAGGCAATAATTCGTCGCTTTTGAGTAAATGCTTAATTGGCAGTAAAACACATCGTCAGAATCAGTTTACACAGCTTTTATGACTTAAAAAGGGTACACATTTAAATATACATAATTAATATGTACAATTATCGAATAATATGTAGTATTGCCTGGATTAAAAAGTTGAACGTGTTTGTTGTAGCACCTGACTGCTTGAAAGGTGTCCTGGTGGGTCCTGGTGGAAGTAAACGAAGTACAAGTAAAAGTAAACAATCTCTTTACATACAAATCTAACGATCAAAGAGGCAAATTTTTTTAGGTATTGCCTAAGCTCAGGGACAACCCTACGATGCACATAGCACAGCTTAGGCGGAAGGAAATTAGGGAAAGGGAGCTTAGGAAATTTTAACCTGACAAATGTTGCAAGTGCCTCAAACAATTGTAACCAGTTAAATCTCTGTACGGGATTCGAACCTTCAGCTCGATCGACCACCGGCGTGAGTAAAAAAGTTGAAAGTTAAATGTGGTGAAAAAAGTTGTCAAGTCAGTATGTCCTTTTGTATTATCATGTAGAACACCATATACATAAAACTTAACAACCTTAAATATAACGCAGTCACTAAGGTGTTCTGGTCCCATCAGAAAGTGAATGAAAAACAATAGAATTAAACTTTTGAGGAATATTTCGTGGGAGCCCGCACGCTAAACCTGACTAGGCAAACTATTCCAAAGACGAATTACATGAACCAAGTAAGAGTCACCCAAGGTCGAAGACTCTTGTTGATTAAGGCTATTTGATTCAATTTTTTAAATATATAGCAGAGGACGAAAGTTACCAAAAACCAAACCAGTGACAAGTTACAAGAAAGAATGCCTGCAGATGGGCGAAGACTATGCAGACCGAAGTAAATTCCAAACAGCACGAAATCAATATGATCGTAGCATTTTATTTATGGGTTTAATATTACGCCTAGATTGCGAAATGAGTTTTCCTATGGAATAATAACGCTAATAGCCATACATTGTGACTTTCCTGAACGAGAGTAAAACAAAAAATTAACATACGGACATAAAACCACTTTTGTTCTAACCAGTTAAAGCCTTCTCATTACACTACTAAGTATTTCTTATATTTCGGTTAGTTGATTTCTAACAAATATCTTCTGACGATTTTCAAGGGTTTTTAATCAAGATAAAGCAATTGTTTTATCTGTTCAGGCATGTTGTATTTTCAAGCACTTTTCTACTATCTTTATCACACGAGATAGTTGTAAGGCCTTGGCAAGGTTAGTTTTGATCATAATAGCGCTAATTTTGTGCGAGCAGCCAAAAGATTAACTGAAATTTGATCATCTGTTTGTTTGATAATATATCCGGCTCGAAGGACCACAATGATCATAGCGGCTACAAAACTAAAAGCAAGCCTACTAAGAGTCAAACCCCGTAACCTCTAGGTTTTAGCTCTTTGGAGCTTCCTTAAAGGAAGGTGGAAGGATAGACAACGTTCGAAATGAGCAGAAAGGAAAGGTAAATGATGTGTGGCATATTGTTCGTTCTTTAAAAAGTACAAAACGAAATTAAATGCTAGTGAAAAACTAGTAAAGCGCTTTGAGTGATTGATATTTCTAAAAATTAGCAAACATTTGAAAGATATACCAGGATTTTGCAATACCCATCTATAACACCGCATTTCCAAACCAAAAACTACAGTGCTAATGTATCGCCTTTTCTATAATAATAATGCAAGATTTTTGTTACATTTCAAAGCCCCAAATAAAAATCTCGCCAGCTACAGGAATTTCCCTAAAGCGAAACGAATGCATAAAATCCTAAAGAAACGCACAATAAATTAAGTGCACTCAGCCTAGAGAAATAAAAACTTTGTAAAGTGAATTCTTTTTAAATTTCGAGTTCTTTTGTCATTTCAACCAAAATTTTTTCTCGTTTAGCGACAATTTAGCGTTTTGTGCACATACAGAAAAGCGTACAGTTTTCCTATGTTTTCATTTCAAGCTCTTTTAATTTCCTTCCACATTTCTACTCACTTCAGACCTCTTTGAAGTAAGAAAATTGTTCTGTAAAGTGAACATTGTTTTAACCATTGTCGCTTTTGGGTGTTTTTTTTTATATTTTTTATACTTCACAGTATGTAGTTTTTATGGCTGTAAGCACTCAACGGAAGAATTGGTGAAAGTACCATTTTTTACTGCAAACATTCTAAAAGAAATTAATTTGTAGAAACTGCACAAAATTATAACAAAGTACTTTCTTTACGTAAGTTGAATCCGAAAATGTTTTAAAATTTTGCTGGTTTTCGATGTCAGAATCAAGCAAGGGAGATCTGCTGAAAACAAGTGAAATGTAGTTCAATATGATATTATTTTTCTCAGCTTTATAAGGAGAGACCACGACCTTTGGCATCGCCGATTTTCATGAAATTCCGTATACATGTAGTGGGCGTTGGGTATAGCATACTCTACCAACGCTTCAGGATATGCAAGGATATGTATTGCAAAAATTGTATTTTCAGCTTATATACAAAAACCAATAATCCCATATCCTGAAAGGCGTGAATTTTGTATCAGCGATCAAAAATATATTCAAAAGTGAAGACGAATAAGAAGGTAATCGATGAACTTTATGTAAGTGCCATGCATCTAGGGTGATAGGCAAGATTCTTATTAAGTCATCTGGCCCCAAAAAGTGCAAATTAAAGCACTCCCAACAATAATCTTCCAATATTGAGTAGGAATATATGCCAATCATTACCCAATGCGTCAAGTGTATTGCAATTTGGTGGTGCACCGCACCGATCAGACTTTGAATATTATCAGAAAATACTTCATGGAAAAAATATTTCGTATTGAATTCAATTATTTCGAACGCAATTATATTATTTTGAAAACAATTTCTCTTGTCCTTTTTTCCATTTTTTCAACAATCTTGAACAGGTGATTCAGTATTTTTACATTAGTATAATAAATGTAAGCCCATATCACATGCGGTAGCATCCACCTTAATACCTCATGATCCAAAGATGACAGACAGTCAATGCACTCAGAACAATAATTAAACTGCTCCCACGCTACACCAATAGCTAATCAAGGAAGAATTAATTACTGCATTGAACTGAATAATCGAAAACTTCCAAAAATAAACGAACGATCAGATTGGTGCAATTCACCTAAAAGGTAACTCTAAGTCGTCGACCTCTTCTCATGTTCATTCATCCTCTAAGACCATTGCCTAACCAGTTGTGATGTTGACGTCGTGTCTGATCAAATACCAAATCGTGCGCAACCATAGCATCAAGGTAAGACTCCTCTATGCGGGGTCCTTAACCTCACCAGCACACATAGAAAAGATCTCTTCCACCTTTAGTTCCTTATTCTACCTTGACTGGTTTTTAGTTTTGTGCACCGGCCTTGCTTGCATTGCAATCACCCCGCGAACCAGAGTCAATGCACACAGTTTACCGCAAGATGATTGAGTTCTTATCTGGCCAGGTATGACATCTGTTCGTGGACGCAACACATGTACCACATCTTCACTATAAAAGTTCAGAACGCTTGGAAGATTTCGTGTAGGATACTTTCCTTTGGTTTTAGTTGAAAGACTCCCCTGATCAAGGTTCAAAGATCTCTAAAGATATGCAGTATGCGGCTTGGATTCCTTAAATGAAATGCAAGACACTACTTCGAAGTATGTTCAGTTGAAACAGCCTGTCCATCAGCCGCATAGAGCACAATTTTTGGCTGTCAAAACTTAGGCCAGTGATTAATGAACCTGTCTGGGATGAGAAATTGCACTTCTTACATAGGCCCACCTCCATACGTGCAATATGAATTCGTATGCGGAAAAAGAAAAACGGCAGATTTCTTTCAGATCCCTTAATCCCTTCAATGCTTTGTATGTGCATGTATTTCCCAATCGAAATGAAAGCGTAGAATAAATCTAAGCGGTTGAATCCTTCCTCATTTCCCATTGTGGAATCCCAGAAAAATTAAATTTATGCAAAATTAAATGAAATACAATCAGAGAGGGAGCATCCCATTCTGACTGCTGTACCAGTTTTATGCGTAAAGACCCTCATTTATCCACTTTTAAGGACTCCCGGATAAAGAAATAATCAGAAAACATGGGCTGGTGATTCACATCCAAGCTGCGGCTTTCTAATACTCCGCCGGCTGTTTACTTAGAATAAAAACCCTATCAAATATTGCTCATTCATGTAAATGCGTGCACGGCTCATACATGGTCGAGCTCGTTCGTATATGTATCCAGAAAGAAAACAAAAATTGCAAAAATAACAGGGAAAAAAATTCACTCCTCAATTGAGGCAGTAGTAGGTCTCACTCAAAATGAAATCAAATTCTGGCAAAAGGAAACAAAAATTTCAACACGAAATAATTTCCGGTGAAAAGAGAAAAGTGAAAGCGTTTTCAGGGTATGTAAATCAAGGGAAAATTAGGATGTGGAAAATTTTAACATTTCCCTTCTCTAAAATTTCGGGTAACAGCCATCAGCTCACATTTTCGGATTTGTAAAGGTATGTTTTCCTATGATTTTTACATTTTTAAGTGGATGGCTATAAAATACTGTTTACTTTATAATCTGTGGCCTAATTAGAGGGTTTTTGTATACCTACCACTTTTAAGTTTTTAACAAAAATGTGTTGCATCACCTCCAGTCGTGTATACATTTTGATCCACCTTTCATTGCAGTCAATGGTTCTATTTATGAAAAGAGAAATTATTCCATTTTCCTATGCTTTATTTGAGAGCATCTTTTAGAGAATGTTTTCAAAATATTTTTCTTGTAATTGCATATGATATGATTAATTTTTTCACTGTTGTTGTTTAGAGGAAAACCATAAGAAAAACTTAGTACACCTTTCGCTTAAAAAGTTTCTAAATCCAAACTCAATTTTACACACCCAAACCTGAAACACCCTGTAGTATTCATCTAACGCCCACTTAAATCCATATTTTTACACACAGCTTTACATCCTCTCTTCGTTTTGAAACTGCTGGCATCTGAAGAGTAGAAGCTTACCCTCTTCCAAACTGTATTATTTCAAATGATTTCTTACTACAAAAATTGTATTTTGTCTTCATATAGCCAATTCCACACCTGAGTAAATCATATTAATCAGATTCATAAAAGACCTACATTACATTTATTTCCTAAAGTCCTTCTATTGGGTCAGTAGATTCTATTATAGTCGTAGAGTAATTTGTCAAACCATTTTGAGTACTACATCCGACGCGCAAAAACCTTGAAGGATATCTTGTAATACCAAGAGGTTGATGTAATATCCTCGCGATTTCTAGGTGTACCTTTAACTCGATGATTTTTGTATGGTTTTGCAGATGAGGCTAGATAGCGTCATCACCAGTAAGGTATTCCTATGAGTTTTTTTTATTAGTCTTATGTTGTATTCTTCAGTAGGTTTATTCACGTGTTTTTTTGACTGTAGCTATTCGAATAGGATAACTCTAATAAATAATTTGTTGTACAAACCATTACTACCTGCATTAAGGTATATCAAAAGTAATGCAGAAAATTAATTAGTTAGACCAAATTATGAATTTCTCTTTCGAGGTCGAGATCCAATTCTGGGGTAATGAATTCAGTAGCTTATTACAACCTATGACATCCAACCAAAAATGTAATTGAGTCTGCAATCTAGTTAGTAAGTACCTCTACCTTTCTCGATGATGGGAATATTAAACTAAAATTTTATTATACCAACACAGAATTAAATTTCTATTCAAATACAAAAGGACACAATTATATTTCACTTGTGTAACAAAATAAAAGAAGTATCGTAATTATTATAAATGGCAAGGACTACTACTAATTAATTTCTGTAATATTTTTAACATCGAAGTAATCTATTAAATTTAAGCCTACGAGAAAACTATTTATCCCCCGCTTGCTTCTATCTCTCTTGGATTAAAAACACGCCTTTGTGAAGATAACGATCTGAAGAAGATAGAAAACATTGAAAGATATTTATTTCACTCCGAAAAAAATCGTACACCAAATATAGCGAAATATTTTGATATTGATTATAAAGTTCTCAATGGGTTAAATCAAGAAAGATTAATAGCCAAGATAGGGTGCTATATTTATTGTTTATCGTTGCTTCTATAGGAGCCAAATTTGAGGTAATACGCCCTCCCCTCGCCACCCTCTGCTTATCTTGGGAAACGGGTATCTCGAACGAATTTATATTTTTTAACAAAATTACAAAGTTGAATATTTATGAAAAGGACCTTCCTCCTCCTGGAGGTGAATAGTAGTGTTTTCGTGCTCATGACGTGGAAAACTTACATTTTCGCGATAGCATCTTTTTGTCACTCTTAGTTCAGATATGGGCTTTCCTTGTTCCGAGGATGAAAAGTAATACTATTTTCGAACTCCTGATTTGAAAAGCTCCAATTTCCCGAAAAGAATCTTTTCCATTTTCTTTTTTTTTATTCTAAAAACATCCTTTTTGTGTTCTAAGTAAAAACTCAACTAAAATTCGAAATCTACTCGATCGATGAAACTTTTCATGAGTAGATTTTATTAGAAAAGTTAAAAGTCTACAGCATGTAGGCGGAGGCCTTAGAAGCTCTTGAACCTTGTCACTACAATCCTGTTTGTGATTTCAGCAACATTACTGAAAGAAACTATTTTGGAGGGCCCACTTATGCTGCTGATTGAGGCAACTACACTCTTTAATCGATTCGCAATTGAAATTTTTATATCTCCATTGCGCTAGTGGAAGTTGGAGCAGGCTTCCTGGAATATGTTCCAATCAGGTCACGAGCAACATCATAACTTCTTGTCTTCTTCACCACGTTATCTTCTTTGTCTTTGGTTCTAGTCTTCCTGCTAACTTGCTCTTTCCAAGCAGTCGTCGCTGGGTTTCTCGCATAAGTAGAGAACATGACAAAGATTGTTGGCAAGGATATTTCTTACTTAATGTGTTAAAACTTTGCTCTTTCGCATTGGTTCTTATCCTTGAGTTCGAAAGTTTTCTTCCTTAATAATTTGACTGCTCCAATTAGCATAAAAACTTTCGTGAGAGAATTCCGTGTTAAAATGCCTTCGTTGTGAGAGAGCTTTTTAAATGCCGGTCGTCGGTTACCAGCACGGCATTCAACGTGTTAAATGTCTTTTGCTGCCGGCTGCTTCGCTTTAAATTTGACGTTATTGAGAAAACAGCTTTAAGTATCTCTTTCTCTGAAATATGTCTACTGAAATTATAATCATTTTCAGAAGTATTCAACGATCTTACTTTACTGCCACATATATTACGATTTCTTATTGGCAGATATAAGAGCAGCTTAAATCTAAAATAAATCATTATCAATAAATTTATTCTGCGATTTTCAATCTTATTCTGAATTTCAGAACCTCGGATTCTAAAGACATGTAAACACTTCTATCATTTATGTATAAGTTTACATCTTCTAATAAGATTTTAAGTCACTATTCACACACCTTTCTTGCATTTTTGCATTTATGTATCCATTTGTTCACCTGAAGTTTGCAATTACTTGCTAAGCTCAGTGGGTCAAGTACCACAATAATTACTATAGCAACGAATATATCTTCTATTTGTGTCCAAATTTAGTCGCAATCTCATCAGAGAATCTTTACTAAGTGTCCTTCAGCTTTTCTAATTTATTAATGAGATTTGCAAGATATTTCGGATTTCACAGAATCGATTTGTAGGCATTGTATCTGTAACTATAATTTTATCCAAGTAGATACGCAAGAATAGCTACTCAATGTACTCATAAAAATCTTGATTGCTGTTGTGTTTAAAATTATTTTTCAATTTTATATGGTTAGGGGATCACAAACTTCTACTTTGCTTGGTTATATAAAAATTACTATTTTTTGTGAAGTTTTTTACTATTTCCTTCATGAACATGATATTCGAATTGATCTGGAGGAAACTAATGATAAAGGTGAGTGTACCAAGAAAAAAAATATCGAAATATAAAAAAGTTAGAGCGATGAAAATTTCTTTGTCGTAATCAAAAATGTCGGAAATTTTGAAAATACTTACTTTAAAAGTAATACAACAATCTAGAAAATTGATCGAGTTGAAATTATTGTGTTCAAAAACAAATTTAACAATGCCAATATATTGAATTTTACAATGGGGTTGTACCGGAGGTAGGTGAAGACGTATTCCGAACAGTCGCCCTTGTTGAATATTTTACGCTGTTCTTTGTGGTCACATTCTGACCTTGATTAAATAATACTAACAAAAAAGTGACATAGAATGAGTTGGGAAATATTTCAGTTATGAAAGTGATCTGCCCCTCACTCACTTTTCTCACTTTTTCTACTAGGATATTATCCAGTTTAGTGATAGTGAATTGTCATAAAATATCACCAACATGTCTAGTGGTAGTGAAAATTTCCCAACTCTGTTAATATTTTCGTTCTACTTAGTGAAGGTTACGATGAAGACTTTCAGAACTAGAAATGGTATTCAAGAATCATCGGAGGAAACTGAATTCTATGACGTGCAATTACAGTTTCATCTTGACTGTTCTATATGACAATCTGGAACAAGATAGTAGAATTTTAACCCAGATTTACTCAGAATTCTTTAAATATTACTTTAAAAATATTACAGCTCCTTCGTAAATTGATTCTTTGCATTTTAAACATGGTAAATTGTCGATTTCAAATGTTTTATTTATAACAATCTCCCAAAAATAAATAAAATTCTGCCGATGACATAATTCAATTCAGAGATAAGTTGAAGAACGAACGGAATCATAAATTACAACCATATGTGAGAATATCACTTTTTTTATCAAATGAAAAAATATTCCAATATAAAATTTAGCTAACGCACACTGCGTAAAAATTTCCAGAATCATTACTATTTCATCTTTCCTTTCACGTATAAAAGATACCTTGTCATCACAATTTGATAGCGGAAGACATTTTTCTCTACAATGTTTAGTGGCTGGTCGTTAAAGTGTATCTTGATGGGTATAGACCCTTTTGCGAAAACTCATTCTATTATTCTGGGTCCACATTTTTATGTATGCTACAGAAATGACGCTATAAAATATCATCAGTACCCTGTACAGTTTGCAATGTACACCGCGGACCCATACCATTTACTACACTGTAATATTCGTTATATATTTCTCCTGTTATTATTATTTATAACAAATTTTATGTGGTCGGATGTCATTTATTGATCAGTGGTAACGAAAATTTTATTACTGCAGGGAATTTTTATGTTTTTCATTTGAATCTTTTTCTTTTTCTTTTTTTTTTGTTATTACTAGCTGGACCTAGATATAGCCCATTTTATTACTACGTTTTCGTCAGGAGATTATTGTAGTGGTTCATGTGCTTAGGGTGATTTCCAAAAGTTAATTTAAAAATTTCCCATTGAATTTTGCGAAATTACCTTTGATTTTTTTTATGATTATGTGATTTTTAGTAAGTTCTTGAAGTAATAAAAAAAAGCATAGTTGTAAATAATATGATTGTAAATATCATCGGTGTAGGAAAGCCTACTCTCGTAAAAACATTACTTTAAAAAAAAATTTAATTGTTCAGCAATAAGTTAAGAATGAAAGTAATGCAGTAACTCCTGTGAGAATCTCTCTTTCATTAAAAATTATGAACATAATCGTTGTACACTTAAAGTATTACATGTCCCTTAAGTCGTTAGAAAAACGGATTATTCAAAAAAGCCATTGAATTTGTAAGTGCAAATCATTTTCTTCAAACGGCATTTTCAAAATCGATAACAAACAGTTTTCCAGAACAAGTATTAACGGAAAGAGCTTTTTGATAGGATGACAATCTGGATTTCATCCCCAACATTGCTACGAAAATGCTATATTTAAATTAATAGAGATATTCGTAAGGCTTTAAAAAAGAAATACCTCGCAGTACTGTTTGTTCTCAGAAAAGTTTTTAACTCCGTGAATTACCACAATTCGATAAGATACTTGCACATATCCTCTTTTTCCTTGTCTGAAATAAGATTATTTTTCAATGGCCACAAACAAATTGTATGAACTCAATACACTCGCTCTGAGCCAATTCTTCTTGCTTGTGGAGCACCGCAGAGATCTATACTTGATCCTTTACTGTTTAGATTTTATAGTAACGACTGTATGTTGAATGCTTTTTTGCATTTAACTTAACTTAATGGGCAAATTAATTACATCTTTGATTTTGTCAGATTCAAATTTAATTTTTTTTGCTTTGCTTGTATCATCTTATATGCTAAATGAATTGACTAAAACTAGCTTATATAACTTACTGAACACCCGGATATTCTAAGCTATTCTAGCTTATATCTGCCGACTTAAGATTTACGTATATCTAACTTTATTTTTAGATTCTGGTTTGACGATGTGAAAGAAATCTTTCCTGAGTTGCATATCGGATTATTTTTTTCATAAGGTATTAATGAAATTACTTCTGCACGTACCCACACCGCAATTCTAACAAAAACTATATCCTTTCGTTATACAATAGTAAGCTGACCCAAGAGCCTTAATACTACTTCAAGCTAATAATTCTGTTAGAATGAAAAGGGTGAAAATGTAGTTGTACAAATTTCATATATTAATTCTCCTAAAAACAAAATCTACTTCCTTCATCATATCAATCAGTAATTAAAATCTTTAATTCTTTATTCTTTAGGAGATTGGAGCGATTCAGTCCTGCACTTAGAAACACAGCTTTTCTTACCTAATTAATAAATAGCCTACTTGCTTACTGTTCCATTTAACATTTGGTAAGCTGCTTTTTCATGTCTCGTCGAATCCACTCTTCTCTATGAAAATTGATTGGATTGACCCCGCATTTTACAAATTTAAAAAATACCATTATAAGTTAACCCAAGATATAATAAACATCTTTAATTACTTTTGCAGCCATTAACTTTTATTAGTTCAAAGTTATTTTTGCCCATAAAGATTTTATTCAACGTCTAAAACTTCTAAGTCCGGTCAGTGTTGTACAGATACACGTTTATGCGCTACATCATGACTATCATTGGGTAAACTTGTAGTACCTACTATCAGGCACCAAAAGGAAGCTCCCCCCAAAAAGGAGCTTCTGTTATGTTTCATTATTTGCTCCGCATACATCCAGAGAGCTCTTGGTATTGTCATTATCATTGGAGCAACAATGATGTTGTAGTTCCTTGTACTGTATAGAGGCGCGGGCCATAACTCCTGTTTGTCCTGTACAGAGGGAAATAAAAATTTTCATAAATGCTAAAGCTTTGAAAGAGCGCACCCATGGAGAATCCCCGGTATGGTGGGGTGGGGTGTAAGATCAGATCTTCCATCCCCCGGACACCCTGCGTCCCTGAATAGGAGGAAAATGGGCGAACTTTGGAGGAATAGCTTTGTTAGTCGAATACATTTTGCTTTTTATGTGTTCGCCTGTATGAGAGTACATTTTTATGTTACACAATTTTTATGATTACTTTTTTTTACATCTACAGTGATGTATGTGCTCCTGTATATATGTATATGAACCCATTGAGCATTGTTATATCCTTTTTTAACTATACGAATATCAAATTATCTTTTTTTTATTTTTCCCCCCTTGGATGCTGAAGCTTCTGCTCTCATCGTATACGTACGTACACCTCTTACATGTTGGTACTCCTGTTCGTGTGTACGTACCTAGAAAATGAGATATTTTATTACAAAGCATATAAATTTTTTAAAAACTTGTTTTATCCCTTTTTTTAACAGGCCCAAAACCCCTAAAGCTCCACCTTTTGGCTCCCTTTAGTGAGGGGGCGATGTTCCACAATCGCGAATTCAAACACACGAAAATTCCAGTTGGGAGGATTTTTTTACGATTCCAACCACTTTTTAATGCGGCATCCCTGCGTCATACCCAAGATACTACTCATAATAGAACGCGAAGGTATAGCACACTGCAGTAGAACAGTAAACTTGTTTCCTTCGCGCTGTATTTAGGGAGTTCCTGTAATCGATTTCTAACGCGGTATAAGGAAATTGATTTGAAGGCTTCCATAAGACATTTTTGCTGCAGGCTACCAGATATTCAATAAAGCTGATATATATTTGGGAGAGGGGGAAGGGGGGAGGGACATTTTTTATGTAAACATATGGGAGTCTAATTAAAATTTTAAATTAATTAAATCGTACATCATTTTATGAACAATCAAAATATTCAGCCAATGATGAAATATGAACATACGGAGATATACGTGAATAAAGCACACACCTTTCGGATTAAGTTGTAGATTGGTCTGATTAAACAAGGTACGTACCAGTATTGTCTGAAAACTGTCCACAAATATAATAAAGAATTCAGAATTTATTCAATATTTTGAGTTGTTTATAATCTCAATTCTAGTGCACATCTCTATAAGATTTTTTGATACCTATGACTGCATACCATAAAAAAAGAAGCACAGGGCTAGTAGTAATTCTATAACTAATGAACTGTATTTTTAGGGTTAATCTGAACTACATTATTTTAAATGAAAACGTAAGTTGCGTTCAATTGGCAGCAGAGTACCGAGTTGTCATACATTAACTGGGTTAAATCAACTCGAGTTAATTTAATTTAATCGAGTTAAAAAGCTCACTGGGTTATTTAAGTCTTCTACGGGAAAATAGATGGCGCTTATTGAAAGTTTTTGTGTTTAAAAGTTGATTTTGCTCATCATAGCAATTAAAATATGCACTAATGTGTGTAAAACTGACATTAAGATAAATTTCAAGTTAACAACAGTCTTTACTTATCTCGGGTTTGCTTAAAAAAAGCAAAAGAGAAGAAGAAGAATTAGCTATGTACTCCATGGATTGCAACCGTTCTTTTGAGCTTTCATAATTCTGTTGCCCAAAAGAACACAGCTAAAGATAATAAATAGAATTACATTTTTAAGAAGTATGGAGAATACCCTTTCAAAACTGGGCCAAGATATTAAACTGCTCTTAATACCTAATACAAGGCCTAGGTGAGGTGAAAATCGTCTAGAATAATAAGTTTAATCTACCACGTTCTACCGAAAAATTTGAGTGGTCAGTTCCATTGCGAAATGTTTCCTTTTTCCGCAATCAACCCTAAGTGCCTTCCACAAGGTTCTTCCTTATAAAATAGTTGAGATGTTACAGAAACACTTCAAGCACTAAGAAACGATTGACACAGAGGTTTGGCAACAGGATAATACATGTGGATCTCGGCAGTGAGAGGGTAGAGTTATTGGTGGAACCCGCTAAAGCGATATTTTATCATCAGTGCAGTATGCTTAGGGTGAATACCTACTGGACGAACTTGTGATTCTTCTAACAGGATTCTTCAAAACTAAAGCCAAGGTCTGAGTTTTTCGCTCTTTCTGGAATCATCTGGCTTTTCATCGAGAACAACTTTTGGCACTTTATGGTATTCATTGGGAACACAAGTCAAAACCATCTCAGCTAGATTTAATACGGTTGGTATTACTGAGAGTGCCATAATTCATAATTCCCTCCAAAATTTATTTTCATTGAGGTCTGCTTAGGGGTATGCAAATTTGTTTGTTCAACTGTATTTGCATCAACACCGCTAACTCAACGTTATAATAATATAACTGTAGGTAGCGATTTTAATGTAAATCTTCTGCGAGATGACTCTTTAGTTAATCAGTTTCAGACTTTTTTAATCTCTACATCTTGATACATTGAACTCTCAACTGATTTGCATCAACACCGCCAATCCCTCATTGCTAGATCTATTTTTTGCTGATGTATTAGGTAAAATATTGCGACAAAATCAGATCAGTTCACCGACCACTATGAATTTCTCAGCTATGACTTTGCCATAATCCCGGGTTCTTTTCATGGCTACTCATATGGGGATTGCAATCATATTAATCGCAAGGCCTTGTTTGAAGAATGTCTACAAATGCCTTGGTTCCAAATATTCGCTGATGATTCGACCGATAATTAGATTGAAAATTTCTCCACTTTGACTTTGTATTTGTTTGAGAAATACATACCTCTAAAATTTAGGCATCTTTGAAAAGCGTGGTGCTCGTGGTTCGTTTGTCTATCGCTCAAGGAGACGTTATAGGCGCCTTAAAATCGATAATGCAAGAGTGATCCATGAAGTTGCTCATAATAGGGCTACTGCAGCATTCATAGGGTTAAGTGTCAATTTTACAGCACAAGACTTAAAGGCGATCTTGATCCGAAACTTTTATGGCACAATCTGCAAAAGTCTAGAATTCCCACTCAATACGAGCTTAGTTCCTCCGCCATTATTTTGGTTAGGAAATTTTTATTTTATCGTCAACAGCGCGTCAGGATTGGAAAACAAAATTAAAAAGGGAAAAGAAGGAAAAAAAACATTTTGACCGAATATAAATAAATTTGCATTTATCGAACTTCTGGGGAAACTTTTTTGGGTTAACTGAGAACTGCGCCAGTTGACATGTTGATTGACACAAGGCCTAGAGGTGGAGTTCTTTCCTGGAATTAAAGGAACTTGGCACCCGACGGGGCTACCTGACCAGGAGTAAAATTTCAGGTTTTTTCCTCGGAATACTTCGGAGGCGAAGAGCTAAAGGTCATTCACGGAATTCCCCCCTCTCATCCTCATAACTACGCTGGGACTGTGGGATTCCATGGAGCTCGAAAGTGATCCCCTACTCTCGGGCAGGATCCTTCTATTCGCTTTCCATTTCAGGGCGGTAGAGGGAGCAGGTATAGTCCAGTATTGTGCTACACTAGTCCTAGGATCCGGCACCCTTCGGCTTTTTTCAACGTATCCTGTCCCGCAGGCGCGGCAACGATAGCTTTTTTTAATATGGGTTCACTCGCTCGACTTAAATTCATTTCACGAATTCTAATATTTTCTTATATTGCCCTCAAATTCATGCCACATTCTCAAACAATAATTATATTGTTGTTGGTTTCAGCGACCACCTATTTTCAATCAATTATGAAAAAAAAACAGTCCCTCTCCTTCAATTGTCTCTGCTCAGTTTGCATCCTCTGGTAAAATTTCTGTAAGAAAAACGCTATACCACTCATCTTCAAAATCCCAAATCCCTTTTGAAGGATAATAGCCGTGCAGAAAAAGCGACGCAATTCTACTTAGAAGGGTACTAGAATTGAAAGATTTGCCACCTTGCTAGAAATTTCCCAGAAATAGAATATGCTGTTGTTAATATTTACTATAGGTATGGATACCACCGAGAGTTTTTATTCGTACCGTAGTTGAAACAAAAAAAAACTGCAATCGTGAAAATTGTATGTATCGTGTCCCATGATTACAACAATACGTTCTTATCCTCAGATGTTCTCAATCAAAATTGGAGCTATTGCGAAAACAATTGTAATAGCCTAATGGGGTCAAAGGAACTCATTCATGAACAATTGAATCACAATATCAAAACAAAAAAAAACTCTAGAGAATACCAAACAAAAAGAGTTGAAGGATTGAGTCATGCTTGCGATTTTCAAAATCCAACTGCATTGACTATTCCAACTTTCAATGCAAATTAAAAGTCAACAAGTCTCTACATACCCCATCACCTGTTATGTGTGTACGTGGTAACATATTGTGAAAATTGAAAGTCCTTGGAAAATTAATTTCCCAGAAATACTTTCAATTTCAAAGCTATGTCCCTGTCCTCAAATGGGAAAGTCCCCACGAGCCGAATAAAGCGTACAAAAAAGGATGCTACTTCAGGAAAATATAGTAGAAACGTTAACGTGCGTGTATAACCCATGAACGTGTAGTAATTCATCTTCTTGTAATATAATACGAATTTTTGGTAACAAATATACACACACGTACATATATATGTACGCATAATGCTCCAGCATCCAGAAACAACAACGGAACTTACATTAAAGGCACAAAGTATAGAGGAACCAAGTCGGGTACTTGGTCCTCTCTCAGGCTATAAAACGGGGTTGGTGGGGCATCGGGTACATTCGCATTCTCGCGGGGGGGACGAAATACTCAAAAGTACGAGCTTTGCCCGCAGTAAGGGAGGATGGGTGTCGGGTGGCTAAAATATTCGCATAAAAGCACAAGTTTTAAATACAAATTCATAAAAGGTAGGTGGTACATAAAATATAGAAAGTAATAGAATACATAAGATGAAAAGTCGTAAAAGCTGGCGCAGGGGGTTGAAAAACTTTCGCTTGTGCCCCATCTGTGGCATCGGGCTCCGCTAACTCCCTCAAACCATGCGGAGCCGCGAAATACATAAAACTTGTAAGTGCTTTAGAGGATATCAAGTTGAAAATAGGATTCGCGCTTTCTTTAGTATTTTTTGGTCTTGTCGGAGTTAGGGTTCTGGTGTGATGCTGAGGTAGTTTTGAAGTGCCTCTAATACATGGGGGTAGTGGGGTAGTTTGAGCTTATAAAGAGGGTTCTGTTGCGCTGACACAGACAACTACACGCTATGTTCAGATTCGAAAATTTTCTAACGCAGAAAGTATGTTAAAGTGTTGGACGAGCATAAGCAGCATTGGGTTTTTGGGGGCAGGGGTTGATATAGTCAGCCGTAATGCTAAAAAAGTATACACAGCCCTTAACCTGGTAATTCTCTACGGATTTTGCGCTTGTGTTTTCAAACAACTACGAGAGTTAGAGAAGGTATTCCACTCTAATCAGATTTTTGCTTTTCGTACACTCTTTGCGCTACGCCCTCTTTTCCAGAGGGCCGTACTAGATTCTGCGAACGATAGTGTGATTGGTTTCTACATTTTAAGTAGATTATTCGTATGATTAGTGCAGGCTCATTGTGTCCCAGTAGTACCACTAAAACACATGCCTTCCCTCTTTAATAGAAAAATTGAAATATTTTCTCCCAAGAGCCTAGAATTTTGTAAAATGTTATTTTATATTTGGATGACTTCAAAAGAAATTTGAATGACGATTCTTTTTGTGAACGGTATGAAAAAAAGTTGTGACAGTTGCTTGGTGAATTTTTGCTCAAAAATTCCTTGGACTACTTGTCCTGGTGTTATTCGTTTACCCCCATAAATAGAGAACTCATTCAAATTCTTATACTAATTTGATTTATTCTGAAGAATTTTTTGGAGCTAGACTAGCTCCAGCGATCTGATTATTCCTAAACATAAAAGACAATTTTCTTAAGGTATTAATTTTTCTTGGAAACAGCTTCCTTTAGGAGGAATTAGATATAATAATTCACTGAATGGAGATGGCGATAAAAATATGTGTAACGTTTCCTACGTCATGAATCCTATTTTTATACGATTTCGTTGGACAGATATTTCTAAGTTGTTATTCCTTTTATGGAAGCATTTTTTATCCTTGAAGTATCTAATCTTGAAGATTATTTTTAATTTTCTAAACTCAAGGCAGATGCATCTTCGGAACACTACAAATTTAAAAGGTATTGAAAAAAATAACCACTTTCTGTCTCACCCGTTGTTTTACTTTATGCTACGAATACCGTCCCACGGAGCACGCAAAGAAATTAAAAATAGCATTTTCTATTTTTCAGCTCCTCTTCTTGGTTACTTTAGTTGATTTTTTCTTTTCTAGACTTTCACTTTCAACTCCAACCAATATTATTTCTGCATCTAAGGATTATTTCGTCCATTTCGTCCTTTTTTCCCTTCAAATTATTTATTTGAAATAAAGGATGTGAAAAAAACAACAAACACATATTCTCCAACGAGATAACTAAATCAGAACGCTTAAAACCCATCTGTATTTTGTGGGTGGAGAAAATTATAAAGAAGTGGGAACATAAGCAGTTTTCGTACAATCAAAATAAATATTCTAAATAGTAGGAAAATAAACCTTATACAGACTCTTTTTTGTTATATTTTCCTTATCTTTACCACTTTATATTTTTTCACATCATTCAGAAAATTTCACATCAGAACGCATTTTGTATGTAGAATTTCAGATCATATGCAGAAATCAAAATGTACTTTGTCTAAAAATTATTTGTTGATTCACTGACTTAAATATACTACTTTATGGAATTCAAATAAAATCAACACATTGTATAAATCTTTAATTATAACAAACAAAAAAGACAAAAAATAAAATTAGGATTTCCATCATTATTCTAATGGATTCCTTCGGATCTGTCTCATACATCGTTTCAGGTGCTTTTTTAGAGTTTTGACCTAAAGTCATAGAGGCCACGTATGATGTGCCTCAGAGTAGTCATCTTTATCCTCTTGTTTTTTCCTTTCCATTTGCAGCTATAGATAAATCTTTCATACATCCTCGAAATCCATCCGACAATGGATGCTCGACGAAAATCAGTGACCAACCTTTGAGATAACATTTAGTACCTAGTATTGCAGCTACAGCTTCACCCTCACCAGAAGAGGGCAAAACAGCCTTCATGATTATATCAACGTATCGAAGAGCCAGTGGTAAAATTTTCGGTCTCAAACCACGGAAGTGTAACGCTTACTCTTACTCGGTATATCAGGAGCATTCAACTCGACCAACCCATACGTACTGTAGATTACTCCTCATAACTCGAATCTATTTGAACTTCCTAGCCAAAATCCAAAACTGGCTCGTTTTCTGACCAGTGTGGAGAATAGTCGATTTGTTTTGGATAACGTCGAAATAACTAAAATGATGATTAGTTAGATGGATATCTTCAGCCACCGTTACATGTAGCTTTAAAATTGTATTTTAACTACAGAGCCATAACCGTCTGCTTCTTACACACTGACTAAAGGTCTGAACTCAATCGATCTTCCAAGTGGAAGTCAAAGCTATCATGGTGATGTGAAGATATCTTCGGGATCTGATGATGTCTATCATTGAGTGATATTTAGAATCTTGCCGGATAGGCAAGACGTACGGTGGTGACACCACGAGCAGATTATCGTGCAATTAGCATAATCATTTAAGGATGAAACGGGGAAGTTTATATGTGAATTGCTTTTTTAATTTCGTCCCAGCCATGATGAAGATCACCTGCGATTCACTTCTCATGGCAAATACAAAGCATTCAAATTGTATTTGTAATTATAATCCTGGTGCAGCTCTCTCCTATAATTGAGGAACGCCTAAAAGATAAGTGCTTACTTGGTGACTTGCCGGATACAGTCATCGTCTACCATACCTGTGGATATCACCTCAAATTACTGTGAACAAAGGTAGATAGAGTTTTGTGTCGCAATGATAGGCACAGATACGTGCGAATTTATTAATGCTTATGTTCTTTTGAATTGCGAAGGGACTTATCACTGAATGACGTGAGACAAATCCTCTTTTATCGAGATTGATTGATTCTGAAATAGACTTCTTAGGAAAGTAACTACCTGTGTGTGCATTGGAAGTCAACCAACAAACTTGTTATGTACGTGTTGAACTTTGAGATTTTTTTTTTAAATATACAACTAGAATTTACTATATATTTCTTCTTCTTTTTTTCGGGTAAGACATTGAACTTTCAGGGTTTCGTAATTTATTGCCCGCAAAGATTTTCTTTTAAGGAAAAATTACCTAGTGCCAAACTTTTGCATTTATTCTCCGTTCTCTGTCGTACTAAATTTGTGTCAACAGATCAACCTTAATTCTTGGAAAAATATGTAGGGAAGGAAAGAAATTTGCTATATTGCTTTAATGGCAATCATTTGTACTTCCTATTTGTGCCATTAAAACGTTAAGTCTATAACACGAAATTATGAGGAATTCAGATTGAACGTAGAAATTTTGAGGAAGATGTCACAAATTTCAAATTTCATTGAAAATCATTTTTTTGCGGATACGACAAGGATTATTATTTATTATTTTATGAACTAATTATCTATTCTTTGTATTGTACAAAGGTATTTTCGTACACCCAAGTGTTTAGTCATAAATAAATTAGAAGTAGTGCTGATAAAACCGAAAAATTACTATTTTGTCATGAGGGTTTCCTTCGGTCTAAGGTATGCTGTGTGCACTAGAGGGATGTCCCCTGAGCTTAGGTAATACCTTAAAAAAATATAGATGTTGTCGTTAATGTTTACTGATGTCACTCTTGTATTGCTTACCGGAGTTTAATGTTTAGTATTTGACGTTGATTGAAAAGTTATGTTGATGGTATTATTGACTACGTCTAACTCTATAAAATACCCAGAAATACTCACATATCAACGTATTCAAGATAATTTTTTAAAATTTGCATTAGAAACTACATAGTACCGCATAAACTCCGTCCATAAATTAATTTATGTAAAAGTATCCGAAAATTTTCACGGGAAAACATTTAATTTTTATATTCTTCAAAGGGTCTCGAACTTCTTCTTCCTAGATATCTTCCAATACTCTCATTTTGTTTAGGCTCTTCGTAGGGGAAAGTATCTTCCTAGTTTTTGATTTTTTTATGACATCACCTAGAATAGTTCGACGATAACAACAAGTTAAGTACCAAAAGAAAGGTACTTATCATAGCGTTCAAGTAAACCACAAATAATTAGAATCCATAGGGTGATTCAAAAGATATGAGCAATCATTTCCATTAGGGAACATTAAAAGTCGAAAAATCTTTGGGGGGGGGGGGCGCCATTCCGCGGTACCTTAATCTGAATTACCCTGTATACATATTCTTTTTTTATTTGTATAATTACCTGAATCAAGGGACACTATATCAAGGAATTATTACTGTAATATTTGTACTAAATATTTTTATTTATAATCTTCAGTTGGATACTAAGTATATCCAATAAATTTTTGCTTTCGCATTAGTTGTACAAAGCGATTCTCATTCAGTGTACATTATATTTTGTACCATATTAAATCAGAACTTTTGAACGTTTGCCGCTCGTGTACATATTACAAACATTAATAAATTATTTTATTCACGTGAGTACTGTACAAGCAACACAAAGGCTTCTTAATAAAATTAACAAAATTTGAATAATTCAATTAGAAAGAAGCTCCCAACCCAAATAAAGATTTGCATTCCATTTCCATTTCCATTTCGTG
>QYTT01088801.1:29217-42373 GCA_006980735.1 Dasypogon diadema | reverse complement strand
CTAAGTATATCCAATAAATTTTTGCTTTCGCATTAGTTGTACAAAGCGATTCTCATTCAGTGTACATTATATTTTGTACCATATTAAATCAGAACTTTTGAACGTTTGCCGCTCGTGTACATATTACAAACATTAATAAATTATTTTATTCACGTGAGTACTGTACAAGCAACACAAAGGCTTCTTAATAAAATTAACAAAATTTGAATAATTCAATTAGAAAGAAGCTCCCAACCCAAATAAAGATTTGCATTCCATTTCCATTTCCATTTCGTGAGGTTGTGCAGGATTTAGAATAGCACAAACTTCAGAATAGTCTACACATTGTACATAACATGTATCTGCTTACCCAAAAATCTCAGAACAATGTCTCACACCACTTTTTGAAATTACTTGAAAAACTTGGCACTGCCATAATATTACAAACTCACGCACAAACGTAATCATTTTAACTCGCAAAATATGCCAAGCCCACTGGATTTTTATGTATACATATACATATACGTATATGTTCACGGGATCTGGATCTGGAGTGCCACATGCAAAGATGTTTTCCATACACTCCCTTCGAATAGAATTTTGTTTGCAAATTTATAGCACCAAGTTTATAAAGCCTGGTGTAACTAAAGATAAATTTATCTTTTTTTTTTTGGGGAACACAATTAATTTCGAGTGAGCAAATTTCAAAGTTTTTGTTGTGGTTTACAGACTTGGAAGACATGTTTGGCCAGTTTTATTATGTTGCCAGGCACAGAAACAGAAAAAATAATAATGTCAGTGTAAATTTCGCTAGATCCTGAGTGAGTGCAATTAAAAAGCTCAGGAAACAATTACACATGTGAATTGAAATATCCGTAAATTAAACTGTAACCGGTTATCTTTTATCACTACCACTATACCTGCATTTATGTCTTCCCTTATTAAGTGGAACCTTCTCCCTTTATCCAATTGTGTAATTATGAAGAGTAGTCGTGTGGTGGTTGGTTTTTGTGAATATAATGGAAACACCCTGCACTGTGTGATATGGAAGCTGTCGATTCAAAATGTAAAACAAAGAAAAGGAACAATAAATAATTAAAGTAAAAAAAAAAATTAAATTGTGAAAAAAAGAAAAATTTTGTGTTCATAAAATGTACCAGGACAAAAAGCCCCATTATAGCCTCGGAATACTTTTCAATTATTTTTAATTAAATTTTTTTTAATGGGATGAGTAATAGGCACAGTATCACTCGAGAGCTTTTAAAATTCAAGTCATTTTTTCACGGCACGTTATGTCCTGCATTGTTTTTACATGACAAAAAGCTTTTTCTCAATGAAACTCGCGGCCTAACTAAAATGCCCTCATCTTTATAATATTCATCGGCCCAATAAAAACTTTCTTCAAAAAATTATATTTACATATTGACATAATGACTCAAAATTATTTTATATCGAGGAGGACGATGACAACTAGACGATTAAAAATAATTAAGGAGGAAAGTAATGTCTTGTTCCTGAAGGGACCTCTGGAAAACAGATAGATACGTTTTCAGAATAACTCAATCATGAAAAGATCCAGAAACATCCAAAATAATATAATAATATAGTTTCCGACACAAATCAAATGTTCTTGTTTTTTTTTAAGGTAAGAGGGAACAATCCTATGATACACACGGCACACCTTTGATGGAAGGAAATTAGGGAAAGAGGGATTGGAAATTTTAACCTGACAAATGTTGCCACAATTTTTCGCATGAAATTATTACTGTGCAACATCCCAGTGGTTTTGCAAGTGTAATTTTTGTCAGTAGAATTGCCTCAAACACTGGTACCCTGATAAGTCGCCATGTCATGTGAAGGATTTGAATCCACGCCAACAGAAGAGAAGATCCGCAGACGGGCACCTCAGCCCGCTTGACCTTTGGAAAGCAGAAAATATATCCGAACAAACATTAATCAATACAAATGTTTATAAAAGTTGACATTTTGGTATATCTCTGAAATCTTTAAAACGAGAACTATCGAATTGCTTAAAACAGAGATAGAAGTAATACGCTGAATAATGTAATTGAAAGAGAGATTACGTGTCAAAATGACGGGTTTGGTAGTTCTAGAGTTAAATGGTAAAGAGCAGGAAAGAAATTTTTTAGCTGTAATAAATTTCCAAGGAGCATATTTAATAATGGTCTTGCATGCTTGCTGGGATTTTCGAAGTTGCTCTTAAGACCTATAAATTAAGTTGATATTATTGGCTTCTGTGAAGATTTGAACAAGAATCAATCTTCGAATAAGATATCTATTTACACCTGTTAATTTGACTGGCGCGGAAGGGGTCTATCCCTGGTTCGTCAACCTCTCCATCTCCAGGGAATGACCTCTAAATATTTAGTTGGACCAAGTAGGCTGTGATAGGAGCGCATTCTGGGTTTCCCCAGGCCGGTCAGGTGGCTGAACCGCTGACAGTATCCATTAACTAGCCTAACAATGACCTCAAACCTAAATCCTTAGCAAAGGAAAAAAAAATAGAATAGAAATGACCATTGAAAGTTTGAAGAGTACCTGAGAAGTGCGATAACTATCAAGTCATCAACTTGACGCTAGTGGATTGATATTGTGCTTGCAATAAATACCCTAACTAGTATTATATAACGAATATTAAAAACCTATCAATACGCCACTGGAAAATAACTGAAAAATTGGTGTACTTGGTTTTGAATTCATAAATCCATAATGCATATCTATAACTTTCTATCTAAGTAAAATTATTACAGAAAATCAGTTATAGAAGCATTAAAAGCTTGATGTAAAATAAAGTAGTCCTTACATTTTTAAAGAAGCGAATAGAACTTCTCGAAGAGAAATTGTGAAAGTATTGACTAAATTAATTCAAGCTGCAACTGGGCCAGCCCAAACACAAAAATGTTAAATTAATTGTATACCTTCTGATAAACTCTAACAAATTAGAGTTTAAACCACAAAAAAGTTCTAATTTATTCTTAGGAAATCAGTTTTCAAAATAATAAATATAATGTGAATTGTTAAACTCATCAACCAGTCACCGCCAATGACAAAGTTTCCTGTTAACTTATGTATGTACATACAAAAGTATACATATAAGTGCGCATCTCCCAAAAAAGGATTTCTAGATAAATGAGATTTTCAAAATTTATATACGCACAAGAAACAAATCCTTGGTACCATATCCACCGTATCTTTTAGACTTTTAGCAGATTCCTTTGCTACAACAACCAGTGTGGCATCAATCCGCAAGTGGTTGAGAGGATGTAGAGACTTAAAAACATCTCTGGTATGGGGATGTTTGAGGATGCTTTAAAATCTTTGTAGAGGATGAGAATATGGAGATTCACGCATAAAAGAAACGCTTAAAAAACAAGTCGTTACTTTTATATTGGAAAATGTGCTGCGGTTAGACGAAGATTGGTTATCGGGTAAATTTTTCATTATAAGCATCCCCCATAGGAATGTACACCTCAAAGCGTTCCATACTAAAGAATCTGAGTTCGACAAAATGAACCAATATTAAAATATAATACAATATTTACTTTTCCCCATGAATTTCTTTTGGAACTGTGAATTATGTTATGAAGAAATTTTGGCTGTTTTTTTTTTCTTCAATAAAAACTGAAATTGAAAGAAACTCTGGGCGTTACTTTGTTTTGTTTTGAAGAAGCATGAAGTGTGTTTATTTTAAAAGCAACTGGAAAACAAATTCAGAAGATTTGTTAATTTTTTAAACAAGTTATGAACTCTGTGGGAATTTTACATTGCTCATGGCTATAATATTTTATCTTGGTAGTGGTAATTTTCAATGAATGTTTAATGACTCCGGTTGGGATATAGATTTCCAAATAAAATTGAAATTTGCTTTTATGTGAATTACGTAATAGGCATTTACACAACTAGTTAGAAATGCTTCTGAAAATTCTCACTAATATTGCCGTTGCCTTCACCTTTAAAAAAACAATTTCTCATAGTTGCAATCTAGCCAGCATGGCTCAAGCGCCCACAATAAATAATTTTAAAAAAGCATATTATTGAAGCAAAGTGCAAAGCTGCAAAATCTTAGGTTCCAAGAGATGGCACTAACAGTTTCATCATAGAATGGCGCCGTTGAAAGTGGTTTGAAGGTCAATGTTTTTTAAATGGGCAGCTGATTTGTTATCAAACTTTTCAGCTAAAAAAAAATACGAAAATTTGTTTTGGAAAATATTTTTTATATAACACATCAAACAAAAGTTAATAGCCTTAAAAATTGTATTTACACCATTCGTAGATTTATGTCCAAATTTAGAGCTTCCAACTGTACAAGGAAATAGTAAATTGAATTCTATTTTCGAAAGCCCTTTTCTTGTTCTCTGTGCTGGTTTTAAGACTATATCAAAACAGCTATTCAAAAATAACACTGGTATTACTCAAGGTGCCCTTCTTTGAAATTGACTTACATAAATGTAGCAAATTTTCAAAATGATCGGAGCAACATTCGATTAAATTTCAACTAAGATCTAAACAGTAATTACAATTTCTTGCTTATTTTATTTATGTATACCAAAATATAGAGTTTTTTACAGGGAAGAAAAAAAGCAAAAAACAATGGAAAAGCAAAATATAGAAAAATAATAAAAATGTATAATTAAATTGAGTAATTTATTCATTTGTTTATCAAGACCAGAGGTATATAGTTCTCTAGATGGACAAGATCAAAAGGTAGTTCCCAAAGGTGTTCGACATACATATGATACATATATATATTAAGTAAAGCGCGCAACTCACGAGAAATCATCCAATATTATTGAAAAAAATTGAAAAGATCACTTGATGGAACTCAGGATTCAAAAATCAAAATTGAAAAATATTTTCTCTTGAAAAAAGGATTTTTTAATATAAGATACGAATTCGAATACGATATCGAATTCTTGCAATTTTAGCTTTAGTTGGTATTAACACTGAACTTAGCATCAGACAAATAGGTATTAGCGGTATCTTATTTAGGTTTCGCAGAAAAACAGTTTATTATGTTTATATTTATATTTTTGTTTTATAATTCATTTTTGTTGTAATGACTTTAGCAGAAATAATGTTTTTGGGAATTTTAACATATGCAGCCTTATTCCGTTTTCATCATGTAAACTCTGCCTTTACAAAATAATTGCCGTATTGCTTCGGGCTAAGAAAGACTCCCATAATTTCGCATCATATTATAATATTACGATTCGCTAAATGTTAATTAAAAGATAAATGAAGGATCTGTGGACAAAAATTAAAAGCGTAACAAGACTGATAAAACTTGCTTGCATACACGTAGCAGCATATTCGTCCAACAATTCATGGAATTATAAAAACGTGAAATTTGGGGTGAGCTACAGGCGGAGGGTGCATTCAACAGTAGTAACCAGAAGATCAACCATGCGACAATGTTTGAGGAAGGGATTCGGCAGCATTACAATATCCCAGAGGAAAAAAAAAGTCGACAAATAAAAGCAGAGGTGGCATGTAGACTGCATCCGGGCCAAACCAGAAAAATCCACGAAAAAGGAAAAAAATCAGAAAAATGCCCTTTACATACTCTAATTAAATATAATAAAAATGGCGGCGAGAAAAAATATCACCGGCCACGACTACTGATGCGATGAGTGGGTTATAGTCATTAAGCCCAAATGAAATAGGGTGTCCAGGCACCGCGCTTTTTTTCCTTTTGCCCACAAAAAACTTTGAAAATGAGTGAACACACAACGAAATTAAAAAAGTCCTGGAATGGGACGAGAAATCACTTTACGCATACCTTTGAAGCAAGTGCGGTACGTGCCGCCGCCCCCAACCCTCCACACCGCTCAACATGGGCCAACTACTTAGTACATTGTTTTCAATCAGCCAATAAAAATGCAGTCATTACTCCAAAGCTGCCCGATGCATAGCCGCACACTGGCACAGTACGCACATATGTGGAGCAAAACACCATCCTAAATCCATGCGGGCTACCACTCTGCCGGGGCAGCCCGTGTGCATAGTGGTAGGTGTAATATGAGAAAAAAAAGGATTTTTTTAAACCATCTCATATAAAATTAAAAATACGCGCAAAAATGTGAAAAATGTGCAAAAAAAATCCCCAATACAAAAAGAGTACCACTTTGCCCGAGTAATAACAACAACAACAACAAAAACTAAATTCGGAAGGATAAATTAAGTAGGGTGGGACGCAATGAAAATACAACATTATCCATCCTCCGACAAAAAATACATGGACACATGATGTGAAAATAAAAATTAAAAACTCCGCCCTTGCCATTGCATCCACCTAAAAAAAAACATAATAAAAAAATACGTAAATAAATAAAAAAAAATAAAAATCAGATTTGTTGCAGTAGTTTGTGATGAGGTGCCCACACTTTTCAATAATTTTCCTGGAGGGGGGGGCTGAAGTTGAGTACACGCTTGGGCCTTGATGCCGGATAGTTGTGGATGGAGCAGGATTACTACGCTTTTAGCGAGCCAGGGCTTCGTTGTTTTTAAATCTATACATTAACGATAGCTTTTATCCATGTAGGCATTCCCATGATACTATTAAGATAAGAAATTCATGGCGAGAGTTTCAATTTGCATTTGATTGAGAGCTGACATCGGTACTACCATTGAGTGAATATGAAGCACCCTTACACATGGGGATCAGTAATTAACGAATTTCAGATAACTTTAGCTGAAAAGAATCCTTTAGAATGGAAATGAATAGGACAAGATTGAAACCTGTAAAAATGATTTCAATCCAGTAAAATGATTTAGTATACCAGATTGTAAGTTAAAAATTTTCGGGCGTTTGAAAAGACGTTTGGATGTCATAGCAGGAATCAGGCTAAGGATTTAGAAAATTTTCAAAGAAATTTATTTTTGTCTGTGAATTAATATTTTCCTATCTTTCCAAGGAATCCTTTTTAATAACTTAAAAGAAAAAATGTAAGTTCTCATAGTCAACATTAGAAAAATTCTAAATAAAAGAGCCGTAAACAAGTTACGGCTTATTAAGATATTTTTAACAACGATAAAAAATCTCATCCGAGGATAAGGAAGAAAATTGTTTCTTCCTTCAAGGACACATATTATGGTGTGGGCGATAATCATAATCTTAGTTTAGCAGGGGTGCACCAGTATGCATCCATTGTACACAGCCTTGCAATGAGAAAGATGGCACTTAAGAATTCCCATTCTCTTGGATAAAGTTGGAAGGCTTTTCAGCCTTTTCCATAGAGAAATGACCACCAAAAAGATCTCTCCGCTTTGTCTGAAATAATTGAACAGAATATGCTGCTTAATTTCCGGCTTTACTTATTCGTAGAAAGGCCACACCGGATTGGGTGCCATATCTATCTTTGCAAGATTTGTATTCAAGCAAAATACTGAAAAATATTCCACAGCCTCTCCTTTTCTTACCCTGAGGTTTTGTCGTCCTACATATATTCGGGCCTTACCAAAGCTGCTGAACATCCTTAAGGGATCAGAACGACCCGTAACGGAATATTTCTTAACTGTTTCGGAAAGAAAACAACAGATCCAGAGAACTTCTCACTTACACCTCTCAAAAGTCGTTCAATAACACATAAAAATTAACTGTCTTTCTGCTTTGTAGAAAATTAAAACGGATTGTTAACCAGTTTAGACAGATATGCATTCATTTCGTTTTTACTTATCAGCGACTATTTTTTGGTCTTGTAAACTTATTGGCCAAAGACCAGTGCTATATAGTCCCTACGGCTTCTTCCGGACCTCCCGATCTTATTAATTAATTTGTGTTAATAGGGTAAGGAACTCGCTTGACTACGGTTTGGCAAAAGCTTTTATACCCACCGGAAATTTCACTTCGTTACATGTTGAAAGTATTATCCCAAAGATCTTTTCAAATAGAATCAGGTTAATACAAAATCTAGTTTCCTCGGTATCTAAGACTGATCTCAGGGAATAAATCCTACCCTCATATAGAAGTTTTCGAAGATATTGAAAACTTCAAAAGACCTACACATATTATTTATTAAAATATTAATGAATAATCTCTCGCTGTTAACATTAACATCACGAATAACATCACACAATTTTTCTTTTGGTCCGAACATATAAAATTGAACATCGTTCACATAACTTGCAACGTCACAAATTTGACAAAAGTCACTATAATCATTAATATAAATCGTAAAGAACAAAGTTCCCATGATTTATCTTTGCGGGGCACCGTTGTGAAACTAAAGAGAGGGGCGAAAATCGATATGCAACTCTGTAACCGATTATCTTCTAGAATAAATTCATTCATTTGGAAGTACATTCGCAACTTTTGATAAAAAAGGTAATCCCCTAGTCGGTCTAAAATCACCATATTCAACTGGTGAACTGATTTTTGAGACAGATATAATCTCCACAACCTTCAAAATATCAGGCTTAGCCCTAGCAAGAGATCTTGCAGCACTTACACGCTGATGTATGAACAATCTCAGATTTTTTTCAGTTTTATTACGCTTTCATCTCTGGTAAAGCATATCTCTTTTGTCGTCATTGATCTCATAATGTCAACAGTCATCCAGGGTGCACTGCGAAACCATTTGAATGCAATCTTTAAGGGTACATACCTTTGGTACAAGCCGGACAACAAATCATTAAAAATAGAGACCTTTCCGTTGGCACAACTCTGACTGTAATTGTGAGACCACGGCATTGCTACATGAGGCACTATAATTGATTGATCGATAGTCTCGAAAACTGCAACCGATCCTCACCTCTAGGCAAGTTTGGGATATCATAGGTAGGGAAAATACGATCATGGTCTGATTGTGAAAATGAACATTGTTTAGAAAAAGTTATCTTTTCTTTGGATTCCACAATAAACTCGCAAAAATAAAGCAGCACGAGAATTTATGTCTAATCTCTTTGCATGATACACACAAGTAGCAACTTTCTTTTTTAAATTATGCAACTATCAAAATTATTTTTGATAGTTGCATAACCAAATTATAACCAAATTTGATTTATACATAGTTCTAATGTTTTCCTCCACGTGAATAGGTCACCTTCTCGAGTGCTACCTGGGAAACAAAATCCTGATCTACGTTCACTTTTTTAGTCACAAAAACACAAGTAAAGTAAAAAAAAACAAAACCCTCAGAGATTACTTTGCCAAATATCCAAAAATTAAATCCTTAAAATCTCAAGCAATTTCGCCGGAAGTACTAGGCTTAAATGGCATGCTATCCTTTAGTTGTGCCCTTTAATTTAATGCTGTTACGATGTATACCGCTTCTAAAGAATTCATAAAAATTATTCAACAAAAATCAAATTTTAGCCACAGTAGCGGAAAAATATTATAAAGACCGGAAAATTGTGCATGCTCCTGGAGTGTTACGTTTGGTTGGAGCTAAAATGGGTGCCCTCCAAAAAACGTGAAAGACCACCATTTCAACTGTGAAAATAAAAAAAATAAAAAAAAAATCGAAAGGCTAGCAACAACCAAAGCAGCCAAAAACCAAAATGAAAGCAAAGCAAGCAGTCGGTTCTACCTAAAATGTACCAAGCTAACAAAGCCAAAAGTACTCGTACTTGGCATTTACGACGTGTGCCACTACTGTGCCCACGGAAGAACGGGAGATAGAGAGGCTGGCGGAGCTAAAAACGAGAAAAGCCGAAAATAGCCTCAAACACGTTTCAAGTACAATTAAACCGTATACACGGGGATTATTCCAATAGCAAGCACATGATGACCGAGGTATTCTGACAGAAAAACACTCTTTGGAGCCCTAAGTCCACAATCAACTCTGGTATCGTTTGTCCGGCTGAATTGCATCACTGCACGCCGTACAGACCACAGCCACTTGTACCTTTCGTCCCCAGCTCCCTATGCAGAGCGCTATGCAGCTATGCAGCACCTCATCATCGGTCAGCTTTCCCAACAACAGCAATAAAAATAGTTGAAAAAGTGATTCTTCCGAAAAAAGTGTACGAAATAATCGCAGTGGCAAAAAGTGCATCTGGAAATTTGAATGGCAGTGGAGTAGGTAAAACAACTGCAATTGAGTGCAATATTGCGCCCACCCGGCTCTTTCTAATGAACATGGCAGCCCCAGTCCGGGACGGGTGTCCGGTTCAAGTTGTAGAATTTCACCTTTTGCAGGCGGATAACCTCAATTGATTTTTAAGCAGGTGAATGAAAAATGAAAAACACGTCTTCCCTTTATGCAGGACGTGAATTCCAGCTGACAAAGGATTGAAACAGAAAATGAGGAAATAGCGAAAATTATTCCGGGACCCTTTTTGGAGGAAAACGTGTAATACACGAAGGTAGTGGACCTTGTCCAATAATCAAATGAGGCTGGTTTGCGATGGAATTCCAAGCATTTCTGAATGTAGCCCAGGAACAGCAAAAAAATATTCACTTAATAAATTAAGTACAATCCCATGTTAGGCGCTGAATGAATTGAAATGCAACATCGAGTTGAAATCGTTTGCATGAACAAGTTTACAAAAAAAGAAAACATGGCATTCATAACTCTTGTATTTCCGGGATTCATCATCACCATTGATTGCAGCACGCTCAGCATCCTCAGCACAAATGCTGGCTTAGGGTAAAATTGAAAAAGTGTCTATTTGTGCCTAACTTTTGTGTAACGAATCGAAGATACTACACAGATACATCTACCTTAGAGGAGTTGTCTTCATGTTTTGGAAAGGTACCCAGAAAACGAACAGCTCAGCTTTGCAGACGGAATCTATTTCCGTTAAATCACGTAAATCCCCAGATCAATCAGTTGAAACAGGCATTCGTAGCTGAACTAAAAACAAAACTTGCTTTTTGTTGTTAATTAATTTTAAAAATGTATCAGTTTTATCTGTGCCCGGTACTAGCAGTCTGCCCAAAACATATGGAAATTCAGGATTCCGGAAGCACCGTTCATTATTCCATTAGACCTTTTCTGTGGTCGGTAAAATAAAAAATTCATGAATTTACGTAATTTCGGAAGTTAACTGACAAAGGCTTGGTTACAGTTCCCGAAAAAAAACCATTCAGTCCAACTTCCTTTTTTTGCAAAAAGCAAAAAAAGGAACCACAGGGAAGAAAAACTCATATAGCCCTAGCCTATAAATATATGGACGTATAATGCAACGTAAATTATTCTTGCTGTACTGTTATTGATGTGGAGTGTTCACCTGTTTGTGCTGAGATCGTAGAAACGAATTAAAAATTAACAAGCAGCAGATTAAATTCATACATACATCAATGGTATCCTGAACGATGGATTCCTCTTAACCATTTAACCAAGCAAATAAAAACTTATGTAAATTCTGAGTAGTACAAATTATATAAAACTGTCGAGTATCTCCCATTCTAATTGGAACTGTTTGTCTCTTTGGTCAGAACGGGTCCTACTTTTTTCCATGTCCTCAAAAACTCTTATATAAATTTTCGATTCAAAGTAATACGGAGTCCCTACCTCAAAGTATAATGAAAAATGAACCCATCGATTTTTATCTAGCAAGAAACGTTATTAGTTGGTTTTTTTTGCGCTTTTTCAAACTTGCGCTAATGTATACTTGTTTTTCTTTTTTTTTTTTTTTGAAAATGGGGTAGTACTGAGACAGCCCTTCTAACTCAGGCTCATTGTTCATACACCAGGAGACAAACGAAGAAGAGGAACGGGTACTGTTAGTAAACCAATCGCCCGCTCCACCCGACAAAACCCCCGCCCCCCTTCGCCTACCTGGCGCATTTCATAGAGGAACTGGTTTCCTTCGTATCGAAATCTTTTCACTGAGAGTAGCGGACAGTGGAACAGGAACTACGTCGCCGTCTTCGACTTCTCCTCGCATCTCCTACACTGAGTGAGTGAGGTGTCAATTTTATGTTGGTGTGCTAACATTTTTAAATTTGGTGGGCCCCACAATTCCTCAGCAATCTGCCTTTCCCTAGAAGGGAAAACTTTATGCCTTTCCCTAGAATGGAAAACAGGACTAATTTACGTCCTTACCAAATGGTCTTACTTTGTAATGAGAGTAAACATAATAAAATTTTCTTCTAAATGTATACCCGTTGCATATTTTGAAAGTTGTAGATTACCAAAGAAAATTAGTATTTTGTCATATATTTTCGACATAGGAAACTTTCAGTTCTCTGAGTAATTTGCAAGACTCACTTTTCATAGAAAGCTAAGATTTTACTCCTTCGCACCTTTCTAAAGAAGAACAGATATATAAGAAGCATCCTTCTAAAGCAAAAATAGTATCGTCTGCTCAATTTATCTTCCTAACTAGAGGCATAGAGAAATCATCAATTAGATATCCACTACCATAGAGAAAAATTGTCAATAAGCTTATTGCTCTATGCAAGAGCCTTGATTGACAGTAAGCTGTTGTTGTATACAATCCAGAGCTTGGAACTATCAGCACGACATTCCATCTTAAGATATCCAAACGTCCAGATGCCAGAATTTCCAGTATCTCTGAATCTACGTTGGATAGAGTTTTTCTTAAAATGGCGCACGAGCATATTTCGAACCAGACCAGAACCTAACCAAGGGAAACATATCCCACACCTGTCTAAGGAAAAAATACGTCGCCCGATCGAATTAACCTGGATTTCAGAACACTCAAGGGGAACCACTATTGTTACTAATCCTGTCTCAACTGAGTATACTCAGAGAAATGTGGGACAGAGTTTTCCCACATTTGGGAGCCCCAGCATATCCTAGACCTGATCAGAATCTGACCGATGGAAAAGTACGCCACACAATTATCTATCAATACGACCAGAGAGACGTGAAGTAGGCTAGGCACAAAATGCAACATGAACGTTTCACTGTAATTTCTTATCTTTGAGCAGGAGCAAAACGCCTTGCATACTCCGCACTCTGCAAGGACTAATATTGATGGATTACTGGAGGCGGCCCTCGAAAAGCTTTAAGCGCCCCTGAAACTATTGAATTCGAGTCAGATCTAGGATACTGGGTACATATCAATATTTCTAGGTCTAGGTCTATATAGATTAGATGGAAGTATTTTCTTCCTTGACACTTTTCACGCTAACGATTATTAAGTAGGTAGGTGTTAACGAACACCTTTATGTTTCTCTAAGATTACAGCTTAATGTGCACGGAGGCAAGTTTTGTATAGCTTTCATTACGATTAACCCCTTCAC
>QYTT01088801.1:4091-21340 GCA_006980735.1 Dasypogon diadema | reverse complement strand
TAGGATTATTTCATTCGCTTATTCAATTTAAAAGCTCCAGCTCTAAATTACTTTAAAAGTATTTTTAAATAGCAAGACATGAGTTGCGGCATAATGCGTTTATTATTCTGCCCATTAACTCAGATTTCTACTTCCTCGGTTGCATTCAACCTGTAAAGATAGTCTCCATTTCAGAAGTTAATGAGGCATTTGGACTGAAATGCGATTGCGACAGAAGGTATGTAAGATATCATACACATGTGTCATGCACATACTTAGGTATTTAACAAGACATTAAATTTATTACACTAATATCGCGTTTCAAGATACATCAGCAGAATTGATTGTTATTTCTATTCGAAGGGAGTTCCTATAAAAATTTTTTTATTCAAGATTGTGAGTACATATAGCAGCATCTTTTCAAGGCATTTTCCTCTTAATATTAATCTAGTATCATACAAAATACAGGATTATTTGACCACTATTAATTTCGATTTTCAAGTCCCATGAATTTGGAGTTATAAGACAGATTTCTTACTTCCTTTTTAATATATACAAGACTTCTGCATGATTCGTAGAAAACTCCGTAAATGGGATGTGGAAATGGGGCAAAGTTCCAATTCTAGCAGCTGTATCAACCTGCCTGTTTATAAGGCAGCCAAAATTCCAAAAATGACCTTTGATATAAAATTAATCTGGGGGTGAAATGAAGGAAGGGAAAGGTTAGATTAAGGTGTTTATTGGAAAAGCCACTGGTAAACAATTCTCTTCAAAATCTGCAGTTTATAATAGAAAATAGCACAAATCCCTACTGTTCTGTTTAAAAGGATATACAATTGGCGGCCCACTGTAAATGTAGTACAAGAGGTAGCCGACGTTGTGGGCTGAGCAGAAGACGCACTTTGAAAGACTTTTAGGGTTCCCATATACCTGCCGCGTATGGTTCGGGACTCCCTCAGCAAACGTTTGCAGGTGTATGACACGGCAGGGTTAGTTCACACTGGGACCGGATCTGCGGAATGATGTCTATGATAGCGAAGAAGAAGAATACGTGTCTAGTGAGGTACGCGAACAATGTCGCCGTTCTTATAGAGACCAGCACGGCCCTCTAGAGTTAGGTTAGGAGTGGGTATTGTCGAAGCCGTTAGTCAAGTACCTAGGGATGCTGACTGACTCGATCTTCATATTCGGGGAACAGATCCATTGTACTACTGATAACACAGCAGCCATATTCGCGTTCCTGAACAGGATGGTAAACACCACTAATGGCCTGAAGTCGAGTAAATGACGACTTCTTATAAATATAACGAAATCTATGCTGCTGTACAGTCCTCGTCATCGCCGAGTTTTTATTTTTTCCATGCAGTATTTTTATATCCATGAAAATCTTGACTAGGTATTATCATAATATCTACGTTCTGTCTGATTAGTCTAGAAAATTATAGATTTTCGGCTTATAAAAATATGAGTCGAAATTTCATTGGAATGGCCAGAAGCAAAAAGTTCTAGAACTGAAGATCGTAATACCATGTCCGATGATTCTTCTCTAGCTTACCATTTTGAGTAAGCAACTCAAGGCCCCACAGAGTGAAAATAATGTATCCAGTCTGATTTTGCATTTTATCACTGAACGTAAATCCTGATTCTGTACAATAGAGAAATGGTCGCAGTACTTGAGAGGCCTATAAATATTTTCTTGCATTTATACAATTCTAGTAGAACTCGAACATGATAGAAATGTGCACATATATTTCCCTAATTGTGATCATATTTAGGCGTCCAACTTTACTCCGACATTTCATTCTTCAAATTTTCCTTTCTGAGCAGATTTATTTCGGGAAACAGGTTAAATTTTTCGAGTCTGTTTTATTTTTATACTATTCACAGATTTTTAAAAGGTGCAACTTGAAGTTGAGGAAATATATTACCATCCCGAAGAAGTCAATAAACAAAACCAAACAAAGTAAGCCTATTAATAAAAAGCAGAACAATCGCCAACTACTCGGTTAATTCTTCCTCTTTTAAATTCTTGAAAATACCATCTTTCATCTTTTCTACAGGTTTTCACACTAACGCTATTACAGTTTGCTTAGATCTTCATTCAGTGAAAGATCATCCACGTCTGGTGTACTGCATCCGACTAATGCAAGACTTTACACCTCATTTTTATTATAGTGCAGGAAGCTTTCAATATTCCGAGCTAGAGAATACATTTATGGTTTGATTATAGAGTCGAACTCTTCTACAAATTTCTAGTGTTAGTTCCACAACCACCAGCAAATCTCAAACGACAAAAATAGCAATGCAAGAACTATACAAACTTCGATACCAAGTCCACTAGAGGTCAAGAGCACCTCTATACAATAAAAGTGATCGTGATCTTGGCATTAAGTTGCGCCATAGACAACTAATACTAGTAAGAACCCGGTTCCACCAGTCTAGTATTAGTTATAATACACTCGCACGCAATTCTGGTGGGAATAAATAGATAAGGCATTTGTAGATCCTCACTACTAATGGATATGATCAACGGGTTACTGGGGCTGGTTTGATTGCAATTGCTGGAAGCCATAGTAAATATACATGTCGGTTACTATGGAATTGGGTTATGTTTTGTCGGTGTTTGCTAGACGGTGAATAGATGCATGGCTTGTCTGGGTCTGCTAGGTTTGGAATGAAAAGTATTTGAACCTAGACAAGGTCGTCTGGGGTGATCATGTTTTGTATTTCTTGTTGACGCTTTGGAGCTTTCCAGTCAATGAACGTATTCATGTGAGTAGACGTCCGATTTTACCTTGATTGGGTTTTTTCTTTTCAGGTGTGTTCATGCTATACAACTTATAATGCTTATGGAGATTAGAAGATGAAATGAGTAAACTTGGCAATGATGTTATAATATGATATTGACAACCTGTTTAATCCGTCTGGTGTTTGGGTAGGTATTATTGAGTAAACAGTGCAGAATTTATTTTTCTTCTTGCGGGTGTGCTGCACAAAATCTGCAATAGGTTAAGGGAGAATTCTCTTTCATCCGACTAAATTTTTTTAATATATCCAAATTTTAGTGATAATTCACATGTTCCTAATTAAAAAAAAAATTAAGATATTTCAGAATGCACAATTTATACTTTTTTTTATCAAAGTCAAATATAGAAGTAATCAGCGTTGTGAAATTGAGATTTCAGAGATATTATTTTAGAATTTTCCAATTCATGTTTAGGACCTTTTTAAATGGTGTCTGGACTGTTAGTAAAATGGACGTAGATACTGATGTCTGCGGTTCAACCACCTGATCGACCAAACGAAGCCTACGATTTGCGCCCACCCCCTTCAATCTGATTCGTGTAGTTCATCAATGAAGTGGTGTCCCAGCTATATATGTCCTTTTACTTAGAGGGGCAAGCAACTACAGAAGAAGTATATCACCGTTTCTGTCTAATCTTCGCATTCCCTACAGTTGATATCATTAGATCGGCCAATTTTTTTATTGAGATGCTTTCAAGAAGCTGTGTCCCGTGAAAAGAAATCTATGAATTTAGGCTGACGTTAGTAGACCTCACAATTTCCTGGTGACGCTTGCAATTGGTGTCATATGCCAGACAAGATAACAAGAAACAAAAAAGTAGTCTTCGTGAAAATGAAAAATCCTTAAAATTATCCGTAACATGCAGTGCATCCTTTTTAAAAATATGTTAACGCCCTTTATCTGAGTTAAACAATGATTTCCACACTTTTTTTTTTCTCACAAAGTTCTGGAATTCCCTAAAGTTCGAATTTCGGAGACAATTTAATTTTTTGAAGGTTACGAAAATTTCTCCCTCTTCAATTTAGCACAGTTCTACTTGAAAGGGTGTTTCGATTTCAAATATCTGCTCGTTGGGCTTACAAAGCCCTACACAAAGAATTTCCCTTAATACTCTTACAATGTCGATGACCTTTTATCCCCTTTGCGAAACGATTTCTGAGAACAAAATACCATTGACCTCGGTAATCCTCCGATGGAATTTATTTTCAAATCATTTACTATTTTTTGGGCACTTGAACTAGGAGCCTCCAGAAACTTTTACCATAGAGCTGTGTCCTTGCTTGTCAAGGTGAGAGGTCATATATATATATATATCGAATTTTAAATTATGAACCATTAAGAGGCAATTAATTTTCCACGCAACGAATGTGACGGTTTTGGATACTGAAAATTGTTTTCTAGAATTTTTAAAAATAATCTCTCCTTGGCGAGGAGCCTGAAAGGAGCTGGAAAGGGAAAATTTCCTTCTCGCCAATTTAAAGCAAAATTAAAGCTGTCTTTTTTTATAATCATCAATATTCATGAGCTTTTCAATAATCAAGGCCAGACTTTTTGTACACTTTTTTTTTCTTCTAAAAACGAGATTTCTGAGAATTCAGAAAAGCGAATTTCCCTTTTTCAGAGTTTGTGTTTCATGCCGCCTACAGAAGGCGCAGAACTACATCATTTTCCAAGGCAACAAGCATCAACTGATTCCACTTACATAATGTCACTCAATAACCTTCCTAGAAGGAAATTTAAGTACATAAGAAAGAAGTCAAACAGAATTTTGTGAGGGTAGGTCAAGGTGTTACTTTCTCCGCATTTACAAGGAACGAAATTTTATTTTATGGCGCAAGTAGTCCACCATCCTCACTGTACATATGTAGAAGGCCACCACGTTATCCACATCATGGAGGCAAAATAATCTTGCCCACCGCCTGTGTATGCTTATTCAAGGGAAGAAAACAAAATCCAAAGGCAACTGTAGTGGGTGGAAATGCCCTCATCCTCATAGAGAAAGTGAAATATTTTATATATGTGTGTATGCATGTGGAATTTCCAAGAAAATCGACATCGGAAGCATATCAACAAGTGAGCTGGGTCCATTCCTTTTGCCTGCCTGCAAAACGTAGACGAGAAAGTTTAACAACGGAAGATGAGCCCGATGAAATTTTCTGAAACGTGTGATTCTCCAGCTCCAAAAACCCTTTTGTGGTCACTACGTAGCTATCCTTCCAGGATATTGAAGTTAACTTAAATGCAGCACATGTGATCCGGTGTCGAGTCCCATAAGTAATTTACGGGGTGGAAAATCCTTGTAATTTTATGTAACTATGGCGATGATGATGGTGATAAGACTGTTTAGAAGATGCTCGCCTGAAAGGGTTCCCTGAAGGTTTTGGGACCGTCCTAATTGGGGCCATTACCGTCAAAGGGATGAAGCTTAGACATGACTAGACGCCTTCAATTATTCTTGTCGACGGCAGATGTTGAAAATACAAATTTGGCTTAAATCTCACTTTTGCCAGTTGTTAATAGAGATTAAGCCCGGCCCATATAAGTCAATTGACATCCGGCAGAGGCAGTAGAAGTAGAGCCATCCATAAGTCGGGCATTTCATGCCCACTTAACACCATACGTGTACGCCTTACATATGAGAAGACAAGTATCTACCGGCAAACAACAGAGTGTGAGTCATTTAAGGATATCGCCAGAGAACAACAAAAACAACAGGACAATTCCGGCTGTGGTCGTGGATGTGGGGCGGTCGTCTAGGGTGTCTGAATAAAATGTGGGTCATGCATACTTTGAATGGCTTCGGTCGGCTTGTCTTGCCCTTCATGTTAAGGGTAGACGCTGCCACATGCTTAAAAGAGCTTCGTCGTCCTTGCACGATGGTTATAGTGATAACCGAAAGGTTGGTGTCATGGAGTCTGTTGCCATTCTTGTGGTTTACGGATGGTGTCTCCGACCTGAATTTTGGCTATTCCACCCACACGACAACTTGTTTTCTTCTGGCCCATTTGTTAGCAGTGGGTGTACACAGGGAGTATGGTGATTGCTGATGGACAGGCAAAGTGTAAATTCTTTCGCAAGAGACATGTCTGAAACGAAATACATATATCTAAATCAGGAATTATTGTGGTGGAAAGACTTAAGGTTTAAGAGTTTTATGCTCTCATTTTGCTGATAAGGTGTTTATTTTCAACTTGTATCCTTTGATATAATTCGTTACAGCAGTTGATGCTCATGGTTTTATTTTCTTATAGATACCACCATTAAATCTCTTTGTACTACAGGTTCAGAAACATTACATTTTACTGTCTTGAATAAAAACGAAATTTCTATCCAACTTTAAGGACAATTCTCCATTTTCTTCTACAGTCTCATCCCATCTGTTCAAAAAAATCCTTGGGTATTTTTGAGTATAAAAGAACACTTAGAATTCATTTCGGACTTTTTACATTTTGTTTGATTTCTTTTTTTATGAATTTGTTAAAGATGGAGAAAACCCAAAAATGAATTTCTAAATCGGAAAGAACAGAACAGATTGAGAGAAAGGAAGATTCACTTCTTGATAACTGCCTGATTTTTGTATTTCTTTAGGCTAAGTAGACTCATGGAGTCGTAGATAAAAAGAACCTCTTATATTTTGTCACTACTGAGAATTGAGTTAAACTGCAGCCATCAAGTTCTCAGTTTTATTTAGGAAACATTTCTCAGTTTTATTTAGGAAACAGATATTTTATTTAGAGATTAAAAAATGCCACAGAGTTGAACCTTGAGGAATGTCAAACTGCAATATAATTAAGTTTTTTACTTAAGTAATTTAACTGCAAAAAATAAGAACAAAAGAATAAATATTAGTAAAAATTTCCTAGCAGCAACTGATTCAAACGAGCAGGTGAAGTCAAGGGTATTGTCATCAGCAAAACTGTGAATTGGATTGGAGGTGGCAATCGAGAGAGAACATTGATGAAAAATAACAAAAGGGTTGGGGACAATATAGAGCCCTGCGGTACGCCGGAATTGATATTATAAGTATTAGAAATAGTGCCGTCTAATGTAATATAGACGGAACGGTTGGAAAGGAAACTTCCAATACCAATAGATTGGTACGGATCAAAAGCTGAAAGTTTGGCTAAAAAAGAGTGCGAGGTCTTCGATATATTGTATCAAACGCAACCATTCTGATTCGCTGAAGTTAAAAAGATAGTGGTGTCAGCTTAGTAGGGAACATCATCAAGTCACCAGTTGAGCGTCTGACATGGAAATCATATTGGCGATCGTGAATTATGTGATATGTTGTCTGTATTTAGTGGGATCAGAGTGGTGTGGTCCATTTTGATCTGTTAAAACCTGGTAAAACCATTACTGAGGACCATTGCCGACAACAAATACTGTAAGTGAACCGATAATTGAAAGAAAAACAACCAGAATACGCCAAAAGACACGAAAAAGTGATTTTCCAGCAGAACAAAGCTCTGTCGCACGATTAACCGGTCAAAAAAACCCTAGAGCTACACGGATGGGATGTTTTACCCTGGCTAATAATAATGAGACCCATGGTACTCTAACCTATGACAGCCTAGAGGGGAGTACAAGATAACGTAAAAGAAATTCAAAAGCTGGTTTATCTGAAAATAATGGGAACCATTCAGACCTACACCACGGCGGTTCTTAGCCCATCTCAGCCTTAAGAACATTGCTTCAATGTTTCAGGCCGGATATAGTGTTTAAACGCTACAGTTTTTCCCCTTCAGCGTACTATGGAATGCTCTTCAGTTCATAGCTCCATAGATTTTGTTCTAAAAGTTCTTTCAGAAGTCCTGTCATTTTCAAAGTCCATTGCTTATTACATGCTTTGGATTGTCCATAAGTTCAAAGACCAAACTCCGGACTTTATTTTGAATTACACCCTTTTCTATATTGGATTGAAATTGGATTTCAAAATTCCTGTCTCCCGTATGATTACATTAAAATTTCATCGAATTTTGTCTAGTCAGGACATGTAAAATAAATGAAATTAGTTCGAGTCACCTCTACTCTCAAGTTGTTATATAACAGATATAAAACGAATAGTGGTCTCAGGAATGTCCTCTCTGTCTGGATTTGTTTCTCTCTTAGCGTGAAATAGATATATCTTTAGTTGCCTAACAAATATGTATGATTATTGAACCATCATGACTGGTTTGATGGATAGGTATCCGATGGATAGTTGACTTGACTGCCTGAATTTAAGCCTACTTCAAGTCATTTTTAACACACAAGTAGCCCATAACATCTTTTACGTTTCCAATAAAATATCCATTCCCAATCAGACCCATTTGGCTATAAAAGGACACTTTGTAGTTGCGATACTTCCCAAAGAGACCCAAACATTTCCGGGATCATTGCCCTTTATGATCAATGAGTCTTTACTTGGTAAATCTCCGAAACGGCTGTGTTAACTTTCACCCTCATAAGAGACGTGACCTCAATTCAATTTGTCACCGAATTCCAAGCCGAAGACAGACAACGATTTCGGCTAAAGGAGGAAAATCTCCTGAACTGACCTTCTTTACATACCTACACCTCGCCTGTTGGCACCGGCCACCCCAAGGGACCAGCAAAGTAAAGTATCCATCCACTTGTTGTTTTTCCAACATTTTAAGCCGACAGCTTTATCCTTAACCAACCTCAACACACAGTGAAAGACAACGTCCTTGCCTTACATACGTAGGTATGTACGTACACTTCGCACTGTAAGACGTCGCCAGCCACTTTTTCTGCTGTCCCCCACTGTTTCTAGGTGCTCCCCCCCTCCCTTGCAAAATATGCTGAAATGACTGTGTTTATGTGCTGAGAAGAAAATTCCTAGATGATTTTGTCTCACCCTAGACAAGACGTCCAGCTATCGACCTGACCGACGACCAGTAGTTCAAATCATTCGACCATCGCCACATAATGATCCGGGTGTAGTGGGATGAGGACAGCGACCACAATTTCCCGTCCTTGCGTGAGGTCATATTCAAAAATGATAGCGGAGGGTGGTGGGTGGTGGGAAAAATGAAAGAGAAAGTTCCACCCATACACAAACCCCAGATATATAAAAAGAACCACATGCAAAGAAGTAAATAAGGAGGGAAGCTGAATAAAGCACACCAGAAAAGTCTCATCGTAACCTTGGGGAGAAAGGGAAAATTTTTTTCTTGATTTTCACAGAGCTTTCTCTTTCAACGAAGCGGTGTGCATGGGTGGTTCAGTGATGGAAAAGAAATTCAAAGAAAAAGGGAGAAGCGGAAAACGAAGAAAAGCAGTGCCGAAGAAAATCCGGCGAGAATAAAAGCCCCCTGAGGTTGGATCAGTCGTTTTCATTTTTACTTTTTCCCAGATGGGAAGGATATGGGTCGTCCACGAGAAGGAAAGCAGCCAGGAGTCGGAGAAATGGATCCTTATGAGAAAAAAGCACCGGAATGACCTCGACCTAACCGGCATAAGGCTCTCCAGATTGAACGGAAGGAAAAGCCGGCAAATCACGCATATTCTGACAAACAAACAAACACACAGATCCCATCCACGAGCGTAATATAGCAAGTAATGGAAGCAAAGCTGGCAACAGGTTATTTATGGATTGATCCTGATGGCTCCATGGCTCCAGCCCAAGAAACTGAAGATATCGAAATCAGATGTTATTCCAGATGATTATGAAATGGAAATTGGTATGCTGGACCCAACCACTCAAAACGACGTTATCCTAGGGATGATGACGCAACAATCAAGTCCTTGATACTTTTACAGCTGAAGCAGAAGCGTCTGGTATGAGACTAACAAATTTCAGTTATGTATTCCATTTAATTTCATAAATATCTCCTACATGAACAGTAAGACGGACTCGGTGTGCACGTGGATAGCAACGGCTTCCTCCACTTCATGATTTATTCTTTCAAGGATATTTGAAAAAAAAAATTACCCAGACCTAATGCAAGAGTTCGGGAAATGGGAAAATATCAAAAGATAGTATACGGTAGGCTGGGAGATATTCTTTTTGATTTTCTTTTAATATTATAGCAAAAGGTAAGGCATAGAGAGATCTAAACAGCCCTGCTTTTATATGGAGAGAGCATGCGCTGCCTTAAAGGGAAAATGCAATCTTTCTTAGTTTTAACATATCTGTCGCTAGGACTGGTGGCTTTAAGCTTAAATTCTAGAGAACTCATCAAGTTGAAATTTGAGCATTAACTGCAAGGTAATTCTATGTTCTTGGAAAATTTTCAGTGATTTTGATAAGGATTTTTTGCATTCTTTGGAAAACATCGAGAAGAAAAGATTTTTTTCGTTCTTTTCTTAGGAATTTATAGTGGGATTTTTCAGTATTAATATTAGTATCATTTTGATGGTATTGCAGACGCATACACTGCTATTGTACTTGTTATACAATGGTAATTATATTAATAACGTAAAGCGGATTATTTGCAACTTCAGCCGGATTTGCGAAATCTGGAAACCCACTTCTTTGGTCATTTAAAATAAATCAGAGATTTTAAAGATACTTTTAAAGCATCCCTTAGAGTTTCTCAAAGGCAGAGAGTATGTGTTTGCATTCTTCGAGAGACATACATATGTATCAAAAGGAGTAACATCTATCCGTCCATTTTTATAGTCTTTAATTTACCATCAAGTCATCTGTCATAAGATAAAACCGAATAAATGTTTTAGTCAGGAAGGCCTTCAGTGAAACTTTAAGTAGATTAGAAAAGAGAAACCTCTCCTCCTCTGATATGCTTTGCTTCAAACCCAAAGAAATTGTGAATCATGGCAATATCTATACTCCCGCTAAATTGGTTAAAAGCTTCAAGGTCCCACTAAAACGGCTAACGCAAAGCCTCTGAAATATCAGAACTAGGGCTCAGCATTTCTCAATATTAAAATTTCCATCACATCAAAAGAAGTAGAGCCATTTGGTATTACAATAATTAAGTGGTTTGCAATTCAGATTTAATCACTGTGTTCTGCCACCCATAAAATAAATATATAGTTGTCTTGAGAAAGAGCGTTAAGTACTTATATGCAATCCTTTACCAATTTAAAGTACTAAAGGGTTTCAAAAGAGCTTTGATGGCATTCTTGGTATTAGAGCAGATTGCAACTTTCAGCTCTGAAGAGCCCCCATTTTCTTTCTTTCTTGCTCTGAAGAGCAGAGGCTGGGTTCGTACCAGCGTCTAGAAGATTTGCCGACACAATCATTATCATCGCACATATAGGAGGATCATAAGACGAAGAAGAGAAAACTGAAAAAACTCTTTAACAACGAAAAGGTAGTCATTGAAGAAGGATTTCTGTTCGAACATGGAGATTAGCTCAGAGGTCAGCAAACTGCAGAAAATAGCTGCTAAAGATCTGGTCTCCAAAATTGGACCTATTAGAGATAGGAAGTGAAAAATGGCGGACACATTGAGAAGCATCTGAGCACCTGTTGTGCAACGACGCGAACTAGTTGCAAGGAAGAGATTCTTGCACCTAGAATTGACTTTCTTCTCACCTGATCAAATGCGAAAAACCAGGAAATTCTTAGCTCTTGTAGGGCTTAAACCTAGAATAGTTCGATAGACGGGGATTAGCAGTTAATTGCTTTGGGTCGCGGTCAAATTGAGGTTTAGCAATCCATAAATCCGGTATTTTTATATAATCCAGTCTAATTAACTTCCTTGTAATATTAATTTAGATAATAAATGAGAATAAGAAATAATAATAAAAAATAAAAATAAATAAATAAAAGATTCAAAATTGTAAATTGATATTTTTGAAAGAGTTGAAATAATTACACATCTGAAGAATACGGCGGTATGTGTTCGCTCTACTATTAAAGCGGTGAAAAGTATTATTGGAGTGATGTGCATGCCTGTGATACCTAAGATACCTCGCTTGCACTAAAAAATTAGCTAGTGTGTAAGGTTCTAGGCTACCAGATATAACAAATTTGGCTAAAAAGGTATAATAGACGAATCTTTAGCATTGAAAGTGGTATTTTAATGCATTAGGAGAGTTTTGAATAAGAAAATTTTGTAAAAAGAAATTACTGAATACCAACCAATTATAATAGTTTAATTCAATCGTTTCAACAATATCTTCCCCTATTGCAAACAAATATTGACTAAAAGATATTAATTAACGCCAAAAGGTTTTCAAATATCCCAAATTGATATTATTGCACCCATTAGTGCAGAGTATTATCTGTTACGCTCCAAAATAAAAATAAAAATAGCTGGCGCACAAAATCAATGTGATGAGTGCACAGCAGATAATATAACAAGATATAAAACTCGCAAAATAAAATTCCCTCACTGAAATCAAATGGTCCATTTAACAATTGAACGCCTCATCTCTTTTTTCTACAAAACTTTTCTCTGTCTAGCCCGCAGATTGCACCACTTTCACCTCATTGTGTATAGTGGCTACTCACCATTACCAAAGGTTGAATAAAACACGTTAAAAATTAAAAAAGAAAAAAAAGCGCTTCAGGTTTTGGTCATGCTCTTACCAACAAAACGACATAAAACATGCTGACACATAAAAATAAAAAAAGCTAAAAAAATAACACGAGATGCAAAGGAAATAAAAAAGTCGGGAAATGCATGGGGAAAAAATGGATCCTATAAAACTCATTGCGCACAGAAAAAGTGCATTTTCGCGATTAACAAGCATCACACACTCATATCAACACTTCTGCGGGGGATGAGGGGGCGCGCCGCACCGGGCTCCGGCAGTCGGCCTCAAACTGGAGGCTGCACTGCTGCACTGCCGCACTTACATACACTCTTGTGGGCAAATCTGATGCAAACGTATGACTACGCAAAAATGTTATTATATAATGAAAATAATAATAAAAAAACGCAACTTAAAAAAGGCACAAAAAACGAACGAAAATAATTGGAAATGCGCGGGAAGGGATGACGAAAAAATTGGTATTCGGCCTACAATCATGGGAGATGCATTAATCTGCTGCGGTGCAGCAGGAACGTCGAATGCATCCATGCGACGATTATTAGCCGAGGATGAGGGTGGCTGGCGGCCCCCGACAGCCGCTATCTCTGCTTAGACTGACCGGTGGCCACACAGAGTAATCCGTAATGCAATTTCCGAGGTGCACTTTTTTCCTTCCCTCCGTAGTTATCAACCTTCGGGAAATATGAGGCTATTTCGGTAATTTAAGTCGATATTTTTGCACCGAAATGTCACGGGGGGCTGTCGATTTTATTATGCAATGGTCCTTATTGAAATTTCGCAAATTACATCGAAAACATCCGGGTCCCGTGCCTATGCTGCAGGCCTATTTATCTAATTTATGTGGAACATCGATTGCATTTCATTTGGAGTTTATTGAATTCGCTGAGATTTTTTCTACAAGTCGATTTTGGTAGGAATGCGAATCTCCTGGGCAGAAATATAAATATGGATTCAATCCCCAGAATTGTGTCATCTTTATTTCTGAATAGTTCTCAAAATACAAGGTGAGTCTGATAAGGGTTTCCTTTAAAATCGGTTAGAAGGTGGTTGTTTGATCTTTGATACCTGAATGTCCCTCGCAACTATACTACTGATGGGTTTCTTTCTTCAGATGGAAATTGCACTTTAACGCCACCCTATCAATCGTACTCAAAGAACTATACAACTTTCCGTCGAAGTATTTCTTCGTGAATCCAGCCAGTGCTAACTTATTACTAAAATTAAAGCAGTTGAAATAAATTACCTTCTAAAACCGAAAACGAATGAGAGAGAATTAGCCAGAAAACTGCCTAGTATTAAACATTGATGTAAATTACGAATAGCAAAGGATCACTATGGCTACTCTGAGGCACGCCAGATGTATTGCGTGCCTCTTCGGGAAACGTTCCGCGGAATATGATGTTGTCAAACTTATTGGATTTTCGGCTACTCTGGACCTTGACAATAAGGGCGAAAGAGATTCTCTAGAGGCACTCGCAACGAAACGACCACCTAATCCAAACCGCCAAAAATGTCTGGGTGATAGGTGTCAAACCAACTGGTAGCAAAAAAAGTATGCCTCAAAGAGAACACAAGAAGAAGGACAGACCGTCAGGCAAAAATAACAAACAAGTTCCTAAGGCCATACGTCCGATTCGATGACGTCATTGCCAGCGAATGGAGGCTGCATAAATTGTTTCTAATTAAAGAGGATTGATGTAGCTTTTATGCAAGAACCATGGATTACTAAAAGACAAATAAAAAGTCTGAAGGTAAGTTTGTTTACCATACTGAATATGCTATTCCCCGAGCAGCATTATTTCTTAATTTCAGAATTACCTACCTCGATATTTCAGAGTTAATCACTCGGCATTTAGCCTCAGCTCTGGTTGAGATGCCAACATCAGGGGGTATGCAAGACGCTATCTTGGCTTTGACCTACTTTCCTGAAGATATATAAAAAACTCCTCCAGATATAACACGGCTAGTGGAATATTACAGACAGAAAAATAGGCACTGTATAATTGAATGTAATGCAAATGCCCATCATATGATACGGGGAAGTAGCGAAAAACGAGGTGAGTGCCTTTTAGAATTCCTAGTAAAGAAAAATGCCTGCTCCTTAAAAGAACGGGTGGAGGTTTATAGCCTATGGATTAGTTAGCATCTAGTAATAATTGATCGCTGATCCTCTCAGTCGATAGAATAAAAGATAATTCCTATACTCAAGCCGCATAGACTTCCCCAAATCAATAGAGAAAATCCAAACAAATTTTTTCAAACTCATGGGTAATCAAACGAGTATCGATACTCTGGAGCACCAATGTAATACTGATTGCATACAATTCTTTATAGTTGGATATTCTAACGAAACCTTCAGCATATACCATTTTCTGTTTATACTTAGTGTATGAGTGGCGATAATTCAGTGGTGATAGCAGTATTTCTATATAATTTCAATTAAGGCATAAGTCTGAACGAAAGCTAGTGTCCACCACCACGATAGGCAAAAAGAAGGAATAGCCGTTAGCAGTAGGAATCGTCAATATTTTTCCTCTCATAACATGGATCACATTTAGAAACTCATGGACTGGAAACTTCTGCAGAAAGAATAAGAGTGATAGTACGTACATTTTTTTAACTGATGGAATTCTTTTCAGTGCGCTATGAACCTTTATTCCTTTAAAAATTTGAAATTTCACTTGGAATATTTATCAAGTCATCATGTGATGCCTATTTTTAACTTATAATTGTATAATTACAATCAACAGCCTCGCTTTCTCCTCCAAAGGCTTCCATTAAGATCACATCGAACACGAGTTAACCGCATTATGATTGGAGGAGCACAAATAACTGAAGTGAACCGTTTAATGGAAGGGTTTGACCGCACGATTTTATCCTCACTCTCGGCAATTACTAAAGATGTGTGAAGAATCAACCAAAGGGTGCCTTATTCTTCACGACTTTATAGCGTGACTTCATGGACAGTTGTTATCCATAGAAATTTTGTTGGCAATAAAATTTCATTTGTTTTACAAAACCATAAAAATGAAGGAGTTTCTCCTGAACCAAGCCACTGGAAGCATACGGAAGATTCAAGAGAAACAGAAGAACCAATATTGTTCGCAAGAAACCACAAAAAACATACCATAAGTAATTTAGTAAAGATGATGTAATGGAGAATGCAATACAAATTCCAAAGAGCTTCTAACCCTAAATGCAAACCCATATCTGCAGATAACGTTAACATCAATATTCTGTCTGCCCAAGAAAGGTTTTGGTTTGTTTGGTTAAATCTTTTCGAAAAGTACAGGATCAATATCTAATTTAATCTATCAATATTAACGGAGACATAAGATTTCTAAACCATCGACACAAAATTGCATAGTCGTTCAATATCCTAGAAATAAGGACGGTATGTTAATCTCTTCGAGGCTATCTTAAATTTACATATATATAAATTTTACTGACAATTTTTATATGTGTGAATCATGAAAACGTAATCGCATCCAAGGCAATCGAGATCTTGCGCAATCTCTTCAAGTTGATCTTTCAAGCACTTAGTAACTGAGCAGATGTACCATTTTTGCTGCACCACTGTGTTATTATCTTTTTGCCTTTTGTGCGTTCTGCAAATTTTCTCAAAAAGTATTTCGGCTTTTTTTTTGCACATTTTACCTTATGCACAGAATAAGGTGTGACTCAGGTACCCTTTTTGGTCTACTTTTAGTGTACTTGACATCACGTTCGCATGCAGGCTCGAAGGCTTCTTTGATCTTGTTGTCCCCATTATTCGTATATTGCCTGAAAATGAAGAAATTCTTCGAATTAATTGGGTGCTACTGAATAATTTTATGACAGTTTATTATGGATTCTTGGTTTATTGATATGAGGAGAGACAATTATCAATCACACGACTATACTGTAATCTACTCTCTTCCGGTAATTTTGGTTTCAGATAATATTTACGACTACATACTTAAAACCAACGTCTTTGAAGTTTTGTAATCATGCTGCTCTGGATTTAACACAAAAGGATAAAAGACTAATAAAATTAAACTAAAGTAGGTATAAAGAAGGTACCAAGAAAAATTCAGTATATGGAATCAAATTAGTTGAGCACAAAATATTTCTGGATCCTTTCATGATATCTTTTAGAACATAAAACAAAAAAAGTGTAAAAGCATTAAGAGTCTGGCTGGCAAAAATTTTAAAAGGGATCGGTATAGCATATTTGCTTTACTGTGCTCTGTTAATTCCTTGACGTAAGACGAATTTTTCCTACCTCCTTAAGAATTCCCTAGAATTAAATCCAATTTATCATTTCTAAACATTGGATATTAGATAAACTCTTTTTAAAAAATATTATCCAAAATATCCATACAACCGGTTACACTAGTCGATAAGAACGGGGTGCATGACAACTTGATCTGGAAATTAAAAAAAAAAATCACTACTTTAACCCTATTACCCGTAGAGTACACTGGACTATGAACTCCTTCGTCACTTCCTAAGGGGACATATTTGTTGGTAACAGATCTTACGTATATTATCCTGGGATATCTCTCATTCGGATATACCCCGAAATGGTGACAAGTCTTTAAGGTAGTTTTTATAACAAAGACTGGCAGAAGTGGCAGGCATGTTTGATAACCGGACGATTTTCACGGATCCCTGCAGTAAACAAGATTAAAATTAATATGGTCAGAGAGTGCAATAATGTTTGAGAATACAATCAAAAAATGATAAGACTAAACAGAGGCGAGTCTTTACTATACTCTGAGAGGTGTTAAAGTAAAATTCCATAATACCATCAACTGTTAAATACATCCAGTTAATGAGCTCATGCTTTCCGTAGTTAATCCTTGAGAAGTTGACATGCAAGACAAGAAGGCCTCTCAAATGCGACTATTAATCCTAAAGGACACTTTACCAACAGCTCCGAAGAGTCAATATTAATATTTAACTCCTGGTGTACGAAAACTATGTCGGCAACTCCACGTCGCTTTTCCAATGA
>QYTT01088792.1:11515-50281 GCA_006980735.1 Dasypogon diadema | reverse complement strand
TAAAAAAAATATGTTCACTTTTCAACACATTTATTAAGTTTTAGTTCAGAATAGTTTAGGAAAATGCAGCTACTGAGTTGTACCCAGTGATGAGCATTTATGCGTGGATTTGCATTTTTTACACTCCGAAGTAAACAATGTATATAATACATAGTCTACGTATACAGTGTAAATTTTTAATAGACAATGTAAGCTTTTGGTACATAATGAACCCGTTACTACGTTGCTTACTATGTAGAGAAGCAGATTTTTTAACTTCCCATTTGGAAGTTATTGTAATGGGTTTCATTTTTCGAATTGAAAATTTCTACATATCGTCGGCCTAATCCTAAAACCTCGTAAGTGCCAGAACTCAAATTTTATAGGGGAGCGGGAAAACTGTACAATTTATATAGTTACGAGCTTTTTAAACTACATTTTTAGGGGATTTCCCGTTTTTCCAAAATTTCTAAATTTAATTAAATTAATAATAAATTAAATTTCATTGATACCTTTCATTGTTACCGTTTGCGATCAAAAATACGCAAACGTAAAAAATGGAGTTACGAGGGTTTAGGATTAGGCCGACGATATGTATCTCCACGTTTCGAGGTCCCTCAATTACGAATCCATCAAATACATTCGTACGTTTGTGAGCTTTCTTTCATCTTGAATATCTCGAGAACAAAAAATGATATCGACTCCAAACCAATTTCATTCGACGCATAATTACATAATGGACAATTAAAATTTCAAAAGCAAGACAAAATGGCCAAATGGGAAGTTGGCAGTGTGGGTAGACCAGTCGCACCTAGGTTATTTATTTTCTACTCTACAGCGAGATATTGTGTATAAAATACGTATCGGTATAATCAGCCTTTTTGCTTCTGGATAAAGTACAAGAAGGAACAAAAGTTAAGCCTTAGGATATCACCATCACCCTAGAATTCCAGGACCATACCTAAAAAGTAAAGGCAGTGAAATTATATGCTATTCTCGTGGGTTTTAATTTTATTAATCTCAATTTCTACTGCACTTTTCCAGTTTTAGTACTAAAAACTGAGTTCTTGCAGAATTAAAAGGATGAAACAAACAGTTTATATCTAGATAAATTGCTCTAAATTTTTAAGCTGATGAAAAAATACCTACGCTTCTCTAACAAGGAAGTTATCAGATTCCCGATTAAAAATAAAGATGAATTAGAAAAATTAGAACAAGTTCTTGAAGGAAACCAGGAACTTGTAAGTATATAGGATATAGCATATTGTGATGTATTTAGAGTAAATTTGAGGAACTGAGAATCATAATAGCGTAAATCAAAAAATTGTCAAAATTGAATTAGTACTCATTCATCAAGTAGGACGAATAGGACCGTAATAGTTTGTATTCAATATAAAATATATCGCTAACACAATCTTTCCACTCTAACAGATTGTTGTGATACAGCACCTTCTTAAAGGACGTTTCAAACAGAATTTTAGAAAGATATTTGGTCCCGAAATTATACTCAATTTTAATTTTGATGGTGTAAAGGATTTAAAAAGCTACCCCAAAGTTTGCGACGGTTTGTTTGGTAAGTTCAGCTTACTATTTTTAAACAGGAAAGAACCTATAATTACTTCAGATCAATTATGTTATACCTTACACTTTGGGCCCGCCATTTTGAATCTCCAAAATTTGACTCCAGATTCCAAATCAGCGACCTCCAAAAATCCATATAGACTTATTTTCATGATGACCGAGAAACTCTTGAAAGAATTAACATTTACGACCACCATATTTGATCCACCATGTTAAAATTCTTAAACATTAAGGTTAAATTCGTACTCATCAGCCCCAAAAATCTATATATGAATATGTAATTTCATCACGATTGTAAAGACTTTTGAAAACAATTTATATTTCCGTCTTTAAAAAATACAACTTTCATGTGGCAGCCCTCCGAGAGAGTTGGGCGATTTGGTTAAATTTGTGCCAGGATATTTAGATTTTACTAAAACACTTGAGTGCTGAATTTTATCGTCTACTTCAAAGCGTTCTCGTTTTAGAAGGAAAATATCGATTTTTTATTTGACATAGTTGGAGGTTTCATATGGCAACCCTATGAGGGAATTGTTCAAATTGGCCCATTTACGAACTTGATTTTTCATTTTTAATAAAGTATCTGTGTACCAAATTTCAAGTCTCTAGCTTAAGGCGTTCTTAAGATAACTCGCTGGCAGACAGACAGACAGATGGGCAGGCTATTAATATATCTATTAAACAATTTCTTTTTTTCTCCCATTAATGACAACGTGGTTTATTTCTGTGTATCATGAATATTTCGATACGTTACAAACGTTTGCTCAAAGCTATAATACCCTACATCTAGGATATAAAAGGTAAAGCAATTTTTCTGGGGCATTACAAACTGATGGATACACTGGCACCAATTTTAGAAATGAAATACAAAATGTGTCGAACTTCACAAGAATCGACACTTTATAAATAAATGTATACAAAATTCAAAGGAAAGCAAGTCAAACAAATGAACTTCTTAATAATGATGGACATAATTCGAAAGGGAAACAACCTATCACTCTAAAATTTTGTAGAGAAGAGTTTTATGAGATGAATTATATTTATATCATGTAGGGTGTCAAGTAATCCGCCTAAGGCTCATTATATATTTTATGTTTTTCTTTTACAGCATATACGTATCTATTGTAGACTTACATCACAAATTCTGGACATATGAGGTGTTTATTTTAAAAGTGGTACAAGTTTCCTTTTTCAATTTTAACAAAAATAAGATATGTAAATGCAATTTAAACCGTTTAACACCATTTTTTACAGGGGTTCAAAAGCGGATATACACCATTTTAAACATAAATGCCTTATTTATGTACTTATAAATTTTCACAAGGTAACTAAAATATATTCATCACTATTTCTATGAAATCCTACAGAACGCAGTCTATAATACATGAAAAAGAGCTTTTTATACTCATAATCTTATGCCTTACAGTAAGCAGTGAAGTAATGCGTCCCTATCAAATTTTTCATAATCGCTATCATCCTATTACATCACTTTGTTAATGTAATTAATGTTGCAATCTAAAGAATAGCTGTGATAGGTTGCAATAACGTATACAATCATTGATGGAGTAATCAATGACGTTCTTGCTGGGAACTGGCGCACTACCATCAAGTTTTTCTTTTATTTTGGCTTTATTTTTCTTGTATGTACCATGAATTGTCGGGCAATGCATAGTTTCTGTGATATTGCGATTGCTCAACTAGCCCCACTCTACTTTACATTTCATGGAAATTGAATAGTGCAACAAATCAGCAACCTTACGTCGCCTTTCCAAGGAAGAAGATTAAGCTATTCACGTTATGGTGGAAGAAACACAGGGTCGTTCCGCTGGAGATATCTAAGCGCAAATCAGACGAACCTACGTTGAACAGACTCAATACGACCGATATGGACTGCGTAAGAGGGATTCCATACCTGGGATGCATGTTCAAGAAGTGGTTGGACGAATAAGTTATATAATGCTAAGGATACTTGAAGATCAGACAACTCCTTGGACCAGCGTTTAATGAAGCCCAACAACAACAAGAACAACAACAACTTTTGTGATCTTACAACAATGGCAAAATTTGAGCAGTAATAAAATATTGGTTTTCATAAAGAAAGCGAATGATCATATAAAATCGAAACTCAGTAAAGTTTATGGAAAGTCTGTACCTTCGTTATCGACCACAAAATATTGGATAACTGAATTTAAACGCGGCCATACGTCTAAGCATTTTTGATTAAAAACGTTCAGATCGTCCAAATGAGGTTAGCACATCAAAAATTATAGAAAAAGTCCACGATATGGTGATAAATGGTAGAAGTGTGAAAGTGGGTTAGATTGCTGAGGCTGCGGGCATCTCAATTGAACGGATGCAGAACATTTTAAGAACTCATTTGGATATCAGAAAGCTTTCCATAAGATGGGCGCTGCAATTGCTCACGTGTGTCAACTTCCAAAGGATGTTTGGAGATGTTATGTCGCAATCCGAACGATTTTTGACGTCGATTCATAACTGTTGACGAAACACGGATTCATCACAGTACATCGCAGACCAAAAATCAGTCTAAATAGTGAGTTTTTCCATTATCCTCTCGGCATAATCCACGTCGATTACCTTGAAAAGGGGAAAACACGGTTATTGGTGAGTATTATGCCAACTTATTAGAGTGTTTCAACGATGCTATGAAAGAAAAATGTCCGCATTTGGCGAACAAAAAAATTCTCTTCCATCAGGACAATGCACGCGTACACACTTATGTCATCGCCATGGCAAAATTCCATGACGATACCAATTGTTACCGCATCCGCATTATTCGCCAGATTTAGCCCACAATGATTATTTTCTATTTCCGAAAAAATGGGTCGGCAAAAAAAAAAAAAAGATTTGGCTCAAATAATAACTACTTACTGAAACAGACGCCTATTTTGAAGGGTTATTAAAATCGTATTTTTTAGATGAAATACAAAAGATAGAAAGACGTGGGACTAAGTGTATCGAGCTAAAAGAAGGCTATGTTGAAAAATAAAATGAATTTTACAAATAAAAATGTTTTTTTCTGGTCAAGGCCAGATATTTAACCCACACACAACCCCCGTATTAAGTAAACTTCGGAAGATTTTGAAGCTAATGGGATATTATTAAGATTTATTGGCTTCGTATTTACAATAATAAGTTGATTTGATAAAGACAATAACAGGATATTATAACGCAATAATCATTTCAACCGAGTTATAATACTGTTTTTTGAATAAACGTAGTCTTTTAACTAATTTTAAAATATACCCGAATATTAAAATCAATATTTACAAAGGCAAATGAACCAAAAGTTTATAAGTTTTAAAAATAGATACCTTTCACCGAAAATTATGAAATATGAAATTACTTTTATCAACATCACAACTGTAAAGTTTGAAAAAATGTGCTCCGTTTAAAAAAACAAAAACGATATCAAGATCAAAACAGGGAGGGACATAATTAACGTTTTTCCAATTATAGACTAAAAGTTTTAGTTTAAGAAATTTGTACCTTTGGTAAATCACACAAAATTTACACACATTAAATCTCTGAGAAAGTTTTGACTCCATGCATGCTTCCCAGAATCAAAGCAAAACCAAATTCCATCTAGATAATAAATAACGTGGCATACAAGATTTCTAGACGCCCGCGGGTATAATATTTCATTTAGGAGATTAGCAAAGCGAAGAAGTAAGGAAGTTTGGATTTGAACTGTATTTAGCCTTAGGTAATAATATCTTACTTATTCTACGCTTCTTATCCAACTTTGCTTTCTCGTCTTAAAAGCATATGACCTCCTCGTACAGCCAATTTTCCCCGAACTTTAGTAATAAAATTTTCGTTTTATCATACAAGCTAAACTTTTAACACTGGCGTCTTCTGCCCTTTTATACAAACAGCACAAAACTTTGGTTTTATGTTGCACACTATTCTGGAAACTTTGACTCTAATTTTTACACACTAAAAAGGTTATATAAGAGAATTTGTAACAAAATGTTTAATTCGACACGCGAGATAACAAAGAAATGATGAAATCACTACAATTCCTGTATATGCTATTTTTTTTTGTAGTGTATATGAATTATCTGCCACTTGATTTCACCGCAAACCACTGAGTAATCACTTTACGTTATAATCACTTTTTATACATTATCATGAATGGAATCGGTTATTTACATTTAATACAGGAATTTAAGTGACACACAACTTTTTTTTATTACTTCTCCAATAATTTATATTTTTGATTATTTTTTACTATATAAATGTGTAATGATTGTGACATTTATTTTGATATTCTATATCTGTAGGCATTCACCGAACCGCGAAAACATAAACTACAAAACACAATTTACACGAACTCGTCGTGTGGTCTGACAACCATAACCGACTGCCACATTAGTACTAAATGAACTCTTTTCGATATCATGTTATCAATACCCCATGTTGCTGATAAAGCCTTTTCAACACGATTTCTCCTCCTGTAGGCTTATCTTGGGATGCTTGTAACAATTTCTGCGCATTCTGAAATTTTTAGGATTCTCACAGATTCCATAAAGCTTTCTTGGACAATTCTAGTACAATTCCCTTTACAACAATTTTCGACAGAAAAGCCCTCTCTCTTGTTCTTGCGCATATCATTCCTAGTTTCCTTTATTTGCTTTCTAAGGATAAGAATTATATTTTAGATGGTTTCGTTTGCGGTTGGAAGCAATTGATGAACACGGTAATGAATAATTTTATTGAAGAATAACAGAAGCAACTAGCATCAATGCAAAAGGTAAGCAATGCAAAAGGTAAGATAACGATTGAGACTATTGATGACAAGGTAATGCAGAAAGTATTGTACTAGAGAAATTAACGTTTTCTGGTTCATCGTGTTTGTTTCTTAATTTTGAGCGGAAGTTCTCAGATTTAATACCTATTCGAACCCTTATTTTTATCCTTACATTTCCATCAATGAATCAATGAAAGATTAGTATATGAAAGAGTAATTCATGAATATCCAATGATATATCTGTTATAAAATTCATTGATGTTGGGAATGTATAGTAGTATTCGTATGTTGATTCCCGGCAGAAACATCATCAATGAAAGAATAGATCCCAGGAGAAAATGTAATTGATTCCAATTTAATTCTGGAATCGACTTTTCGTGTTGGAATTGCTTACTTACTTACTAGATGAATTACTTTAACATAGGCATGTCATAGGCGGTAATCAGGTGTGGTTCACATTTGCATTACTCAGTGTTAAAGAAGTTATGCGCTTAGCTTTATTCATTATTGAATACATTACCAGTAATAAGGTATGGTTTCCCCTTTCAATACTAGAAATTGGAAAAGTCATCTTTTTCTTAAGTTCATGTCTGACTACATGAATAGTAAGGACGTAAGATGCCCTCTTCATTACTACAGCAAAATGTATAACTAAGAACTGATTACCGACATCCATACCACAGTAAAACCTAGAGATAATATTGCGGATTAAATTTCAGAATGTTTTTTTAAAGTAAAGTAAACGAAACATTCCTTTTATTAAAAAAAATGGACATATAAAAAAAACAAGAAACTCAATAACAATAATTAATAGGTAATCAGTTTGTATTCCTCTTCCTTTCTATAAAAGTATTTTTGAAGTGACGGTTTTTTATAATTTTAAACTCTTTGCCAAGTCTTTCTGGAAATTATTCTCGGTGTATCCGTCTTTAGAAGGAAGGAATAACTAACATTACCTCAGTTAATACTCAAGAAGAAATTAAAAAATCTTACTGAATAATATATTCCCCTTCCCATGCAATCCGTCGTAGTTATGATAATTATGTCCTTCCGAAAATTGTATCCAAATTTAACGCTAATCCGGCCTGGCGTATTATTCTTTTCACAATAGCAATTGTAATTTTTATACTGATTTTCTTTGCTATCAGCAATTCGTTGCAAAATCACATTTTGCTCAGCCAGAATACTTATAATTTGTTCATTTTCTTTTGTTATTGTTTCTACGAAAGCAATTTTTAATATTAAATCCCACCAAGAACATTTCCATGTAAAATGTTGCCAAGACGAGACCAAATGGCTCGCACTGTCAAAAAGTTATCAGATCTCATGTAGAGCCAAGCTTCTAACTCTACACGCCCTAACTCTACGAGCCCTAACTTCACAAACTCTACACCTTAATCGAAATATGTGGCTTGGCTGTTTCGTTACTACAAGAACTATTGTATAACAGAAAAGTAATGAACAGTAAATAAATTTTTCACCTTAGGCCCATGTGACGGTAGTTTCATCATCAATCACAGCGGGTACACATTAGGTGTTTTGCACACGTTTAATTCCATGCCCTAATTTAAAGGGTGGGGGGCGATTTACTAAAAATCCTGAAATATGTATTTTATTAGTTATAACAAGGAGTCCCTATATCAATTTTCAGACCTCTAGCATCAAAATTTGGCGGAAGTCTCATACAAACTTCCATTCCCTAGTTTAAGGGGTTGGAGGGTAAAAGTTCCAAGTTTTAGAATTTTTTTGTTGTTTGTGTACTAATACTAGCTTACATACCAAATTTCAGCTTTCTAGGACTTTAGAAAGTACCCTAAGAATTTTGACGATCATCAGTGAGTCAGTGACGAAATCGGAGTTTTTTAGATATCAATAAAATCTAAAATATAAGAGCTATGCAATTGAAACTATATGTTTAATAAGTTCACTATTCACATCATATCCCGAGAATTTTGTTTATTTGGTATAATCCAAACCCAAGTTATGGGGGTTCAAAAAAACGACGCCCTTGCTTCGCTTGACTCGTCTTGGCGGGGTCACTACCGTGCCCCCAGATATTACATTTCTTAAGAAATATACTATTCACGTTCTGTATTTTTATTTTGATGAAGTCTTCGAAGGATTATAATGCTACAATTAAGATACGTTATTACCGTTAAATTTCGTACTTCAAAAAATCAAAGAATTACCCTTGACTTCAGTTATCAGGGTTTTCGTATGCACTAACCGATCTTGCACACGCGAGGCACCGAAACAGATTAAACCCAGCAAATCTCAACATGAAATAAGCAAACCATAAATGGTTATGTTTACATCAAGACAAAATGAAAATGACAGCCAATCAAGATCATTGAGATGTCATTTCTTATTGCATTACCGGTAATGCCGACTGTAATGATAAGATCTTATTAGGTAATGGCACTTGAAACTAATTCTGCATTTACCTAATTACCGATTTTCTACTGGGATACCTTCACCAATGAAAATGACTACAACCCAGCAGCGAAAATGGTAATCAACTCCAGAGGGAACTACTTCCATCATGAATAGAAAATTCATTAAATTGTTACAATGAAATCAAAGTTTTCCGTAGAAATAACTAGTTCTATAATTCATTACCTTCTAAAAAAGGTAATCCAGCATGTAATGAGATATCTCTTTCAGAAGAGATTTAGCAGGAATTTTCCTATAAAAATTTGACTTTTCTTTTCGTACTACGTCATTCTCGTTCAAGTTCTTATGCAGTGAGGGTGTCTAGTGAAAAAGTGGAGTAAAACACTATCCTCTGTGACATTGCCCTAAAGATGTAATGCCTTTTTTCTATTGACAGTAATGTAACCTGGAAGTGCTCGTTACTTCATACTACTTGTAGAATTGCTTCAGTAATTGTTAATAAGTTGTTCTGAATAATTAAAGCAAAAATCAGTTAATAGGGATTTTTTGAATAACTACTTCCAAGTAATCAATGACTGAACCAATTTTTGGTAATGGAAAATAGAGGCAATTAACTACCGCCCATGACATCTCCATGTAAAAGTAATGCATTCTTTACACAGGTGGTAATCTAAGTCAGAAGTAGTTCTGCTTACTAAGAATTACTTGCGGAATCAGTTGGGTAATGACTTCTCTTCGCTACTGGGAATGTCTACAATCTGGGTGAAATCATAAATTATATTTACATTGAGATGTCATACGATGGTGGCCATACGTGGAATCACTGTATTCACCGATTACAAAGCTGATGCTTTTTTCACTTATGCTTTCGTTTAATAAGAACCAAATGGAAATATTATATTTTTTAACGAAGAAGTGATTGTTAGAGATGCAATTTAAAAAACTGGTTTATTATGAAGTATACACAAGTAAAACATAAAAATAGGCAAAAAAAGCAAATACGTTTGAGAACTTTAACAGAAAATTCATCCGAAATTGAACTACAATTAACAGATTAATTGTGATCGTATGTATGTAGATATATATTAATTTCATGTTTTAACGATGATTACATTCATGTAATAAAGGGAGTAATACGAAATAATCAGTCTCGAACGGTAAACAGACGCATTTATAGTCTTTTTTTTTAATCAAAAACAATAGCCGGAAAACAACTTAGATTGCAAAGAAAAAAAAAAGTAATATCTAATAGAATAGAATAAGTAATAGAATAAACAAAAAGAAGACTACTACTGAAAACTACTAAAAAATAAAAACTAAACAGAAACAAAAAAATACCAGTTGCTTGAAAACCCTGCGAGTTTGTCAAACCTCAATTAGCTCATGCAAAACATTCAAACTTGCTGTTCACAAAAAATGTTTTGTTTGACAACTCTGGCATGAGCATGCAAGACTGACAACAAAGTATTACGTGTAGACCAGCCTATACTTGAATTTACCTCTAATACCATTATCGGCTTTGGTAATAATCTACAGACTGACTATATTTATACATTCGCTCGTATCTATCTGAAAGATCCTATCAGGTTCTTTTTGGTGGTTCTCGGTCAAGGGTCATAGAGGCCGCATCCAAGGGGTCTCAGTCCCTTTGGCCATCTAAATTTTGTCGTTTCAATTGATGACACTGTGCACCTTTTGAGGCATTCCAAAGTTAATAAATTAATGCGGCCGACATAAAGATCTTTTCCTTCATTAATGATCTCAGTGACTGTGGTTCTCTTCAGGAGAACTTGAATACCTTTTATTCTTGGTACGGGCACAATGACTTGGAACTTAACATAAATAAATGTGAGGTCATGTCATTCTTTAGAACACGCGCCTCTATTACCCACGACTACACGTTTCCTACAAACAATATTCGTCGCTTACAATCGGTTAATGACCTTGATTCCAAGCTTAATTTTGTCTCCCACATTAGTTATCCTGCTTTTAGCGGCAACTCCTTGCTGGGCTTCATTAAACGCAGGACCAGAGAGTTCTCTGATCTTCAAGTTTCCTTAACATTCGTCCAACCACTTCTTGAACATGCATCCCAGGTGTGGAATCCCTCTTACGCGATTCAAATCAGTCGTATTGAATCTGTTCAGCGCAGGTTCATTAGATGTGCGCTTAGAGATCTCCCTTGGAAGGACCCTGTGATTCTTCCACCGTATCGTGAACGGTTTAATCTTTTTGGCATAATTTCCTTAAGCTTGCCGAAATAGTTTTTATTCACGAGGTCTTGAGCTCCAATATTGACTCTTCGGAGCTGTGTGGCACAACACCCTACCAGGACTAATAATCGCAACTTGGGGAATTCCCTCATTTTGCATATTAGTTTCTTCAGAACTAACTATGGTAAGCGTGAGCCTATTAATCGCATGTGTGCGGCAGTCAATTGCTTAGTGGAGCACTTTAATTTAGATGTATCCAAGAGTGTATTAAAAAATCGTCTTTTCCTGGTTCCGTGATTCCTGTTACATTACATTTCCTTTTTTTGTGCTGTGGTTTGGACTAACCTTACTAACAGTTATATATCTTGCGTACTTATCGGAGAATCTAATCTTAACACATGTTTTGGTTTACGCTAAGAAGTGAGCCTGCTGGGCTAGAAGGGAAACTCATTAAACCGGACAACATGAAGTATAGAAGGTCTGCTATTACATTTAATAATGAATAAATTAATTATTCTTACGTACATTTCTACATACATACAATTTACGTAATGTAATTACGTTTCTTTCTTGCCAATTCTAACTGCAAGAATTGAATGCGGATTATCCGAATCACCATTTGGTCTGTAGGTCAATAGCGTTTTTCGTATGCAGATTACTGCAGATTTTGAGAAAAAGAAATATATAACTTCTGCAACTACGTGAGCATAAATAACGAACCGAACCGAACAGAAAATTTAAATTTCTTTCTTGGTAATGTTTCTATTTCTTCCTGAATAATTTTGTATACCTTATGTTACAAATTAAATTCGCAGGCTACGAGAAAACCTCCTCTTTCTGAAAAATTGCCCTCAAATTGAATTGACTACAACATGATGCCGATTTGTCTTGAACTTTTTTGTAGCACTTGCAGTAAGTTTCATTTGTCGTCTAACTTAATACACTTTCCAGCCTCGCTTTGAGAAAAATTGATTCCAGCCATTAGGCACAACAATCACGTTCGCGGAAGAAAATAATTTTATAAATCACAGCACGTTCCTCGAAGTGTATTTCTTAAATTGGCAACAAAATATGTCAGCTGAAGCGGAAGCGAACGACAGAAAGTAATTGAGAACTCTGGATAAAAGTTTTCATTGGAAATATTGATTCCTCCAAGGGACTTTCTAGCGACTCATATACCTACTTGGATTTGTTTAAGGCATACTAAAATTAATAGTGATATTTTTTATCCAATTTGTGTCCGATAGAAAATTGGCATTTACTTTATATTAAAGATTTTCTCTTTTACTCAGTACTTACTTTCTTTAAACAAATCACAGAGTTAAAGAAAGAAATCAATTGCTAAAGCCCCAAAGTTTCCTAATTTTCAATTTTCCTTCTAATCCAAACCCCATATAGCCCCACATCCATTTCGATTATTTGCTTTTCCCTGGCAATCAATTTTATCCCCTCCCCTGGTACGTACGTTTTTTTTTCAAACTGAGTTGATTTCATTGGCACCTTGGTTGCTATAGAGGATGCCCGTACTGAAGAACGGGTTTAGGGGAGAAAAACAAAAGGAAATTTATGTACCAAAGAAGCGGTGAATTACAGTTACGTTCTAGTTGATTGGTTCTTAGTTTGGGTAAATTTCTTACCGGTGTTGTGTTTTTCTCGTTTTTCGTCCTGTGATACTTTTTCGACACGTCAGTGGTCAATTTGTTGGGCGATTTCCTAACCTTTATTGTTTTCCAAAATAAGGTATACCATTGAAAATGTTTTTGCAGATGAGTGGCTTTACGAATAGAAATCATTTGCGTAACGTGTTCTGTTACACATTTTATTTGATGTAAAATGTTTGCCAACTTGTTTACTTCTCGCTTTTCATTGGATTCTGTGCAAAATAAACTTTTACGAAGGTATAGTTGCGTTTTACCATTCAATGCCCTAATTGGTAAAATTTTGTTTTCAATTTCTTTGTGCTCTTGACACAAATTTAGGTATTCTTTGAGTTGTTATTAAAAACTACTAAAATCGCGCGTGCAATTGCACAGAAGATAAGGGAACAGATATTGAGCGAAGTACTGAAAATGAAGTTAGGAAAGAGTGGAAATGAATAAATCGGTCAAAAAAAACACCCACCCTTTTTCTCATCATCTTATGGTTGGGTAAGCGGTTCAGTTTTTCGATTACCAAGAGGTATCCTCGCCATAGGTTTGATCTTCTCGTGTCAAGGGAACAGAGAAGAAATGGAATGATATAAATTAGGAAAATTGTAGCGATATTTATGCAAGAGCTTCGCCGAAAATTATGTTGTCTGTAATGGCTTCTTTCAGGGAAAACATCTTGCTTCGGATCGGGTAAGATTTAAATGCAAAGCGCATCAGCAAAAAAAGAGAGCTCAGGAAGGATAAGGCAAATGTTTGCCCTTGAGGTCCTTAAGCCTTTTCGTTAGTTGCGTAGCCGAGACACACAGGGAACCGATGGCGACAGAAAATTAAGGGAAGCGCCAGGAAACCCTGTATATTTGCACAAAAGTTCGCTATTACTTTTATTATTATTATTGTTATAAAAGTTTCCGTTTCCCCACCACTTAACAGTAGGGTTTCCAGTGATTGCTTTTAGAAAGAAGTATTCTAATGTAAGCGCAGTCCATATCCAAAATTCATGTAGAATAAAGCAGCCTAACGTCTATGAACGTACGAATTAAAATCTTGCAAGTGAAATCAATTAATTAAAAATATGTATATAGTCATGCATATTATGTATGTGTATAATATTATATTATAAAATGAGAGCTTCGTGGTAAACTAAACTGCCACTTATTCCACCAGCTGGAGTAACATTTTAACCCTTTATTTCATGACTTTTTCTTTTTTTGTAGAATCTAAGAACCTGACAACAATTTTTAAAAATGTTTAGACTATATGAAATAGATTTTCTACACAATTTTAGGTTTTTTACGTACACGTAACATTCAGGATTAAACTACTTATGTAAATAAGAAAAGTCTAGACGCTTAGGGTATAATATACATTTAATTGTGGAAAAATATTTGATGTGAAAACTGTTTACACAGAATTTATTTACGTAATAAATGTGTAATCTATGTCTGTTATCACGCTTCATGAGTGAATTCTCTTAAAATTAATTTTAAGCCGTATTTTCCCTTAAAAATGTTTAGAAATATGATGTTGTCATTTTTGTATATATACAAAGAAGGAAATTTAGTATATAAGTAAAAAAGACTGCATGATGTCTTCTAAATATTAGGGTCTGTTCGAAAACGCAGTACTGCGTAACTTATGCGAAAACTACACGTGAAAATAATTGATTTACACTTACGGAATTCCAATTTGTTTTAAATATTTCGTAATAACTATGGCAAGAAACTGAGGAAAGGATAATTTGGGAATTGTAGGCTATCTGGAAATAGATTAATTAGACGTGTAGTTTTTACATAAGTTGTACTGCATGTTCGCCCTTAATCAATACTGGCCTGTTCGAAAACGCAGTACTGCGCAACTTATGCAAAAACTACATTTATTTCCAAAGAGTTTACAATTTTCAAATTATTACCTCCTCAGTTCCCTATCATAGTTATTATGAAATAGGTACTTAAAAAAATTTGCAATTTTTAAGTAAAATTCACTTATCTACACGTGTAGGTTTTGCATATGTTACGCAGAAATGCGCTTTTGAACAGGCCCATATATGACATATGGCCTGTTGAAGATTACAGTTTCCACAGTCGATTGCAATTACTACGCGTGTAATTAACTATGCAGATTATGAAATTATTTTTTGAAGATTTCTATAATATTTAACAGTATCTCTTTTGCTTGGACTTCCATATCCATTTTAGAAGAATTGTTTTCGATATATGTTAACTACATCCGTAGAAAGTGCAATAAACTGCAGAAAATGTAATTTTGAAGAGGCCCATATTATAGAACAATTCTTCTAATCGTGATAGGGAAAACTATGTAAAGGAAATACTCCTTGTTAAGTTATTTTCGAAAAAAATCATTATTTACATATTTAGCTACATACATAGAAATTGTAATCGATTGTAAAAACTGAAATCTTGAACAGACCTTTACTATGCGTTATTTATGTTACAGGCGTGGACAGCAAAATATTCAAAATACAATTCATACTTCATTTTACATTGATTCGTAAGGGAATATGAAAAATTATTTCATTCATGCATAGTTACCTGCATCAATTCGAATCTATTTTAAGCCCACAGCAGTTTATTTCCGCATCAATCCAACTTAATTGAATTACCCAGGAACGCAATCCCAAGTCATTTGAATTGGATTTGAATATAACTTTCTCTCACGAAAAGCTCCTTTGAACGAAAAAGGGTAAAAAATTACGGCGTGGTCTAAGGATTTTATATAAGAAAAAACCTGGTCGGTGGGGACACTGAGTTTTCTTTGGATCTGGGTTTGTGAGAGTAATCGGGAAAATTTTCGTAAAATGCGAACGAAACTTTAGAACTCTATTTATATTATTTTGATGATAGTTCTTATCTGAATGTAGTAAATTTTAAGACCGGCCATTTGAGACCTGAAAATTATTTTGGGAGATGTGTAAAAAAAACTGCGATAACTTTTTGAAATTAATATACAGTGGTGTAAAAAAGTTTTTGAACATCGATCATATTTTATAAAAAGTGGAACTCAGGCAAATTATTTCACGTTTTATTAATTGACTTCATTAATGAATTAAATAAGTAAAGCATGACAAACTTAATTAAGCTTAAAAGAACCATTTTCTAGAATGTTTTAGGAAAAAAACTGGTGTGGAAAAGTTTTTGGATATACCTCAGTACTTCCTTAAAAATAATTAGAAAATCATTTTTTACCAAAATCCCACCAGAAAAAGTTACCTAATAATATTTGGTATGGCGTTCTTTCTGTTTAATGCCATTAGATATTAGTTTAGGGAGATATTTTACTACTTTTCGCCAATCACTTCTTGTTATTTTCTCTCTTTTCCTGACTTCGCCCTCCAGTTAAACCTACACATGCTCAATCGCGTTAATAAAATGGGGGCAATTATACAGCAACCACTAACGAACGTCTCAAGCCTTATGTTTGAGATCATTGGATTGTTACAGGCAAAAGTCACCAACAGTATTTAGTTTTTCCGCCATAGGTTTCCTCCCGAAATGTCTATGTATGCCTTTTTGTCTAATATGCCGTTTATAAAAGCGAAATTTAATACACCATCATATCCCATTGAGCCCTAAATCATTACATTTTGTAATCCATGTTTAACACTATCTATCGTGTAAAGTATTTTGTTTAAGTTTGGTATTGGGCTGCTTTTTCACTCTTTCTTGCTTTATTTATAAACTAAACCCTCAATCGCCTTTTTCCAAAAAATTAGTGCCTTTATTTTTATATTTTCTTGCAAACGCCAATCTTTTCTTTATATTGTAACTACTCAGGGCCGGCATTCTTCTTGAGATATAACCTTTGAGTAACATTTTTGGGTCGACCAGCACGTTTTTTATTTTCCAAGATGTTATGATTTGAATACTTTTTACAAATGTAATGCACAGTGGAACGTTTTGCAGACAAAATATTAGCAAATTCGCGGATAGACTTCCTTTCCAGAGGCGTAGTTTGTAATGTCCAAAACGTTTAATATAGAGTTTTCCTTTAACGTAATTATTTTTTTTAAACACTCTAGAACATGGTTTTTTTAAGGTTAATTAAGTTTGTAATGCTTTAATTATTTAATTCATTGATGAAGTAGATGAATAAAACTTGAAGTAATTTGTCTGAGTTCCACTTTTTACAAAATATGATCAATATCCAAAAATTTTTTCACACCACATCACACACTGCGATTTTGTTGGTCGATGTCCATCATGTCCTTTTTAGGAGCTATAAGGATATTACAGCAAACAATTGTGGAATTATGTAGGCTATTGATTGGTACTAGGAAGGACAACCGCTTAGGTAGCTCAGTGATCGGAGCACCCGTCTGGAAATCCAACTGATTCGATTCCAGTCCCAAGCTTTGAAATTTACCATCATTAGAAATGCATATTTCTCGATCCTAATAAATATTTCAGAAAAGCAGTTGGTTAAAATTGAAAATGTTTACCCTTTTGTTTAGAAAATTGGAAAACAAAGTGATCAATGATAGTGGAAACTTTATTCCATGAATGTGGATGGAGAACAAAACTTGTGTTATTTCAATGGCAAGGTTTTAGTGGTGGCAATAATTTTTTGCCTCATTGTAAACGAAAGCGATGAGGAGAATCTATTTTTCTCCGAAAATTAAATGATTACTTTAATTTTTTGCCAAGTAAGCAAAATTAGAATATAAGACACCTTTATAATGTGTTCCCATAGGGAATTGACTCAGATAGGAGTACCTTTTTTCAATTTATACATTAATTAAAAGATTAACATATTAAATTAACCTGGATTGAATAGCAAAATATATATTGAAGTTATATGGAATAGAACACATAGATAAAATTGCTTTCTTTTCACCCATTTTAAAGGGTACCTAACCTATATTTCTGTATCCAAATATAATTAGGTCAATTATATGCATGGAAATGGAAATTAAAATTATTGCTATGCAAATTTCAAATCCGACATTTTAGTGGAGTTATCTATTGTTTTAATTCAATTACCGCAAATGTTATTTAAGTAAAGTGTTTATCTATAGATTTTTGCATAGTGCCAATTATATTCTCGCAATAAATAAGTTGAAAGTTAATTATGTAAATTGTTTTTACTACGCGCATTAATTTTACGTATTAATGAAAGTGAGAAGTTTTTGTGAAAACTTCTATTAAGGATATTAAAGTGGAATATATTATAACTCTGTGTTTAGTAGAAATTAGCTCTCCTAATATACAGAGTGATTCAGGGATCATTTGCCTAACTTTAACAGATGATTCGGTAAGACATTTCCGATTTTTCGAGATAATAAAATTTTAATATCTTGACATTTCTCAAGTCTTTACTTTGTATTTTTGTATTTATCTAATGAGTACCTACTTTATCTCACAACAATGTTCTACCACTTAATTAAAAGTAAACCAGTTTTTACATGTAACAAAGTTTCATTTACGTACCTAAATTCAATCTGCATACAGTAATGAAAAAAACTTTCTATACAGATCTATAAGACCAGGGAAAAAACAGGTGTTTTATAAATTAAAATGGTTTACAGGAAGAGCTGGGATTCGCTGCCATTTAGATTTAGTTTAGATTTAGAACGTAGTGGGGCTACCAAAGCCTACGCACTGAGGCCATCACTTGGCCTATTGTGCTCCGCACTAATTATGGATTCTCTACCAGTCTCACTCTTTCAAGAAAAAGCAGTATCTTTGTCTCATCAAGTATACCCCAAGCAGCTGGAATAGTTCCAAGGTTCTTTTTTAGAAGGGGTTTTTGATTAATTATTGCAAACCTTCCTAGGCTCTGATGTATTTTAACCATGGGCGCGACACCATATATTCTGGCTTCAAACACTTCTTCGGCTTTAAAGCCATCCGTATACCAGATTAGGGCTCTTTTTTCATGGTTGGGAACCACGGCCTCCCTGTCCGGTATACTGATTCTAAAGGGCAAACAGAAATTATATTTGGTTAACAATTTATCTGTCACCATATTTAACATTGTCTTCGATTTTATCTTATCAGATAGGGAGATGTGACTCTTAGAGCTCCAATTCCCGTATCCGTCTTACATGGCTGCGTACATCACCGCTTTCGACGCCTTTTCCGTAGTTTTGCTAAGGGGCTCCAGTTACACTTAGACATGCCAGTCTTTGAAGGTTGATCAGCTTGAGATTGACTGCCGTTTGTGTAGAGTTTATCTACCAAGCCGCCGAGGCATAGGTGACCATGGGCTTCACCACCGATTTGCAGAGCCAGATCATAATGCCTGGTTTGGGTCACCATGTTGTTTCAGCCAACCTCCTACAGTTTCGCAATGCTAATGTAGCCTTTTGGACAGTTTTATCAACGTGCTGATTCCAATTCAAAAATTACTCCGAGATATTTGGCCTCCCTGGATATTGGTACCAATTCCCCGAAGAATGTAGGCTTCTTTATGCACCTTATCTTAGTTCTCCTGGTGAACGGTACAATTTTCGTGTTATTAGGATTCGCTGCCATTAAGACAGAATAATATAGGTCCTATTTTAATTTACCCTCAGGCTCATTTCGCACAGCTGCCAATCACGAAAAAGAAATAGGATCAGTTAAAGTAATTAAAAAGTGTACTCCCTAAGAATTGTCATCTCTTTTAGGATAATCTCCTATATGAAAACTTATATTTAGTCTCAAGGTAAATTTTGTTATTTTTTAAGATTCCTAGCAATTCTTTCAATTTTTAACAACACAAATTTTATTTGTGGAAATGGATAATGTTCATTTTTTATAGCACACCTGCATTTAAATTGTTTATATTGCCATTTATTTAATAAAATTTCAATTTTAGTACAAAAGATTTTACGTTTAAAGGCTCCTATGTAACTGATTCCAAGATAGGATGTGTCTTTATTAAATTTTATGTAAAAGTAAAATAGATTAAAAAATTAATTTCTTGTGAATACAAATTTGCCGTAAGTACTATATGTATACAAAATAAAAAAAGGCAAACAATCTGCTTCCCATAAGAATCTAAACAGCTTTTATTGTCTGCTGTAAAATCAGATAAAAAGCAGGTAAGAGATTTAGTCACATCATTGGCATATAGCTCCCATCCTTTTTTTCAAATTACGTACTATCCCTTCTGTAGTCTTCAGGTTTCAAACTCTTCAATTAACTACTTACTACAGAAGCAATTTAAGAGAATTATAGGCTTAATTATTTATTTCTTGCAATGAATCTCTTTCCAAATTTTTGTAGATAACAATTAATTTGGCAATTTTTTTTAAAAAAAAAAAGAACGAAAAATTTCGGGTGAGAATTTTTGTTTTTTTTGTAAGCTCAAATTCCCAGGTTTTTATTTAAAGAAAAGGAAATAACAATTATTATTACTGTATCTCGCTGACTTAATGGTATCTTACCTTCATTAACCTTCATTTAGCTTATCTCTATGAGGTTGAAAAGGCCAGCCCCTCACTTTAGTGCCATTGAACAGCCATTCCCTTTAAGTCCATGGGACAAAATCTCCAAGCGGCACTTAACATAGCTCATAATTAAAGGCCAGACCCGTGACCGTTGCTGGCACAAAGGGCTTCTTTTTCTATTATCTTAAATATCATTACGAGAGAATGTCGTCGCAAGTTGTCTTTTGTTCGGCTGAGCCCATTAACAGAACAATAAACGGATTAATTAGGATAATGAAGGGATGTAGCTGTTCCCTTTTTGCTTCAGTTTTTCTTTGCAAACTTCACGCTTTTTCTATTACATCCACCTTCATGTTTCTATAACTACTGCTTTCGTAATCGTGCCGACAATGATCTTATCATAGCCACTACTTTTCCTTTTTTTTTTTACAAAGTTCATTCTCAGAGGCAAATTCTCTTGAATGCAGCAGAATATAGAACAATAAAAAGGAAATTGTTGGAATGAAAAGTTAGTTGAAAATGGCTGTTTTTTATTGAACGCTATGAACAAATTTAGTTTCCCTTATAGAGGCATGCCTTTAAATTTAGGTTATCGAAGCTCTATTGAAATTAAAATAAAATTAGTGCAGGCTTCTTTATTGAGATATTGATTGCTCAAGCACGAACGTCCTATAACTTTCTATGTATAAAATTTTCAATTCCACTTTGTTTCCAAACCAATATCAATACTTATTTAAGGGCAACATAATATCATAAATATGTTATATCGTCTTTATGTCTACTTTTACAAAACTTGTCGTCTTTTTACTTTTCAATATGATTCACAAACTGCATTTTTTATATAACGAGGATGGAATAAGTTCTGCGGCTCTCAATAAAAAAATACACTTGGTAAAAAACTATGTATCTTTATTTTACTAGATAATCTCCTCTTAATTCAATGCTCTTGGTCCATCAATGTGGCAGCTTCTGAAGATAATAGTCAGAAGATGCTAGGTCGGGAGAATAAGTTGGAACTAAATCAAACTTCAATTCTTCCAATTTTTTAGTGACAACACCAGTCGTATGCGTTATCATGATGATAATTTTTCTTCGATAAATCTGGACGTTTTGTTCGTATAGCAACATTTAGACGATCAAGTAGGTTAGTGTGGTATTTGACTTCTATAGTTTCACCCTTACTTAGGTAATCAATTAAGAATACGCCTTTAGAATCTCAAAACACGGTAGCCATAACCTTATCAGCCGATGCAACCATCTTTACCTTTTTTTGAGTGGCGGAGAATCACGGCGGACCCATTGTTTCATTAAGAAAAATTCGTATTAAACCTATCCAAACCAAAATGTTAACATCGGATCCGTTTATTCTCTGTAAAAAGCAAACGCGCACCCATCTTGCAGACAGATTGTACATATCCAGATCATTCGTTAAAATGAAGTGCACCCATTTTTTGATAAGCCATCTGCTATCTCAGACAATTTCAATTTTCTGTCTCTTAAAATAATGTCATGCACTTTGTCGACCATTATTCCAGCGACAAATGATGACATAGGCAGGGACATCTTCACCTACTATATTAACCACATCATATAATGGATTTGCTTTGCCCTTCAAAGCGGCAAAAATGACCTAATCTCGATGCACCCATTCCCTCCAGTGTAGACCATGGCGAGATCGCATGGAAACTTCTTCGGGCATCCATTGGAGTCATATTTGCTTGACGCGATGCTGCCACACATAACCGACATACAGTTCGGGAGCAACCCCCCCCCGTTGCCATTAATTCTTGGCAATCTGGGATATTCCCCCTTTCTCTGAAGGATAGGACAGTCGTACTCAACTACGTAGTGATGTCGTCCACTATCTACATCTTGAAAGCGGTCACTCCTGGGGAGTACCTACTTCTTGAGATCCCTCCAGATAACGGTGACCAATACTTTCTGGTGTGGGAGACATTGGGTCGCCGAAAGTACTGTGTCTGCATCAATTTCTGCCCTGGGTTCTAACCTACATGGCCACATAGACCGGCCCTGGGTTCTGATTTACACGGTCCGGTCCTAGAACAGACTCAGGCTAGAGTTTCAAGTCGACTACAACTCAATGGGTTATGCGCAGTTTTTACAGGTGCCGCTCAAATTCAACCTCGATCTTAGCGACTGATTAAGCGGAAATGCTCGTGGTCTCGACGCTGCTTTGGAGGTCTGGCCGTTCTTGGATACATCACTGATATTTCTGAGAACGCTTCATTCCCAGTAGAGACCCCAGCCCTGCGAATAGTTATCATTGCGACGCGGAGCAATTTCCACCAGATCGACACCAGTAACCATGGGTCGTGTATGGTGAATTCTCTCGTGTTTCCGAGGTCTCCACATACCTCATTTGGTAGGTTTACGGTCCATACGGTCCATACGGTCCGCGTTTGTCGACTTAAAACCGCCGAGGATCACTGGACTATCCAATAATGTTCCTCATAGATCGGAGCACATGTGGTGATCTGCTTAGCTTTTATGCTTGACTATGTCGACGATTCACTTTTACTACACGAGAGCGGGGCAAGGGAATCAGGAGCGATCTGACCTCATGGGTCACCGGCTTGTATTCAAAAGGCACCTCATCGCCAGGTCGCAGAGGCACATGCGACGGAACCTAGGGCTTTTAATGTCATCTGGGCTCCGGTGGGGTTCGTACAAGACGGTGAACTCATGTTTGGGTGGCAAATCGAAGATGGGAGCCTTTCTGTGCTTGGCTGACCGTGCATCCGGGCATCCCGCTTCACGGACCGCGACGGCTTCTCGCCCAGTTTCTCTTCCGGTGGGAACCAAATGTTATTGCGTGTGTATGCAGTTTTTATCCTTTTGCGTTGCTAAATAGGCCAAGTTAGCTTAATAGGATCTCCACATGGCAGATCCACTAAAGAATATTTTTTAAGAATGGACCCTTCTGGGCCCTCAGGGCCTTTTGGTTGGCCGGCGCTTAAGGCCAAGAACAAACACAAATAAAACAAATTAGTTTCGTATAAAACAACCCCAACTGCCAAGAAATATACGGCTCGGTATGTGCACGTATTTATATGTGTATACATTTTTTCTCCAAAAGTGAATCACTATGGGAAATCTTATTAGGTTATCAAAAGTTTATATCATAAGTTACAACTATATAAATTAAATACAAGTCAACAGTGAAAGCGACCATTTAGTAAAAGCGCATCATATGCAGCATTTACACAATAAGCTGTCTTTGGTGGTGTTTTTTAATGGAGTTTATTAATTTTTCTTGTCTGTTTTATTGAATATAGACGCCAAACGGAATTCCAAGGTTCAATAAGTAATAAATTCATAGAGTTTTCAACGACTGCGAATAAGAATTTAATTTGGAAAAGAAAAGAAATATGTACCGGCAATATCTTCGGGAGACAGTCGTAGCTGGCTGTGTACATCCGCCGGAGGACGTTACTTTTCCAAGACACCAAATTTGACTTTTTATGGCAACGTCGACCATTAAAGCTTTCATCCGTGACTTAAATTATTCTCTGGCGTTCACTTTAAGTAGAAATAAAATCTCAGCCACTGGTCCCTTTTAGAATCAACCGCCAAAACCCAACACTTGCTTTTTGCTGGGTAGGCGCTTAGGTCCATCGGTATGAGTATAGTAGGGGTGTTTAGTCCTTACTCTCTGTGAAGCTCATTTACATGGATATTGCATTCACGTCGTTTTATCTTGAAAGGACATTGGAGGAGTGTAAAGTTAAAGGCATTGTGGCATACGAAATGATTTGAAACAGAGCCCAGTCAGAAGATTTAGTGGATTTGGCTGGATGCAAGAACATCCCTGCTGACGTTTTGTAGACAGAAAGTGATGAATTCAGATTACAAAGAAGATCGATACAGTTTCGACAATTGTTTTTGTTTTTGTTGTTTTTTTTTTATTTTGAAAAGTACACAATAAAGGAGGGTGATTAATGTGAGTTTGTGTATTTGTTAAACGTGATAAGTGGATATTCCTTAATAGTAATGCAAACTGACTATTTCGAGAAAGCTATGAAAAATGATCTATATAAAAAAACAATAAAAGAATATTTACTTTCCAAAAAAATTAAAAAGAATGGAGGAAATTTTAATCATTTTTGTATATTTTTGTTAACAAACTGCAGCGGCTTTTCGATAATATTTACGCTCCAGGAATGGATTAAAATTTTCCAACATTTTTCTATTTTGCTTGGAAATAAAATATTTTCGTCGAGTGACTCTGCTTTTGTGCCTTTTTGTAGAATTTTTTCAAGCCTTTATCTTCGTCTTCATCTCATTATAACAATACTGTCTGTAATAGAGAAACAAATCACTTAAATTGAAGATCACAGCGAAGGACATCGACGTTGAAGTCTCCTCCGAGACTGAAAAGAGGTTGAGATTGAAAACACCCAATGCATAGTAAATCGCACCCAGTGAGTATACACCTCTCCACATCAGTATAAAATACAATGAATTCAGAAATTGCCATAATTCTCGTGGAACGCTAGCAACACGTTCCCGGAACTCCAGTCAAGAACTCCTGACCTAGAATGTTGGTTTCCGTGACTTTTTTTTTCGAAAAATCGTCGATAAAATCATTAAAGACAATTTCTTCTATTAATTCCTGTACTATGTATAGTATGATAAGGTTTTTTAATTGCATTTAATTCTTTGTTGATCTAGAAATTTTCGGAAACTTTGACGAAAGCTATAAGCACTCATTCGACTAGAGATGCTAGTGCGCTCAGACCTACTTAGCAAACCCTAACTTAACATCACACAGTTCAAAAGAACCATAATTAATTATCATAATAGTTAGCTGACATGAGCAAATGTAACATTAATAATCATATTAGTAATATTTTTTTTTTATGATGAAACATAAGGGTCCTAGCCCTTAATGGCCAGCCAACACCAATACCACTGGGAGACCAGAGGAGTCCACCCCTAAAAGAAGTGTGCATAAGATTTCAACCTGGCAATGATATCTGCCCCATGAAGCCACATCGCTCCTGATTCCCTTGCCCCGCTCTCATGTAATAAAAAGGAATCATCGATTTAGTCAAGCACAAGGCAAAATTAAACAGACGGTTCACTTCACAACAAGTCTTCGAACTGATCAGCCAGCACAATCGATCAAAAAACTCCGTGAGATCCTGTAAGACCAGGAAAACGAAGAACCTGTGAAACATGGTCCCTACGCCAGCGCAGACCATCCAGGTTCTCTGGACCCGTCGATCGATGTGGGAAAGCTGATTTGGATGCGCTAGACCATGATGCAGCAGTTTAAATGCCACATCAGCGCCTTTCAAGCAAGTGGGATAGCTATAGAAAACTCTAGCAGTTGCACCAACTGCCGCTGCCAGCTCAACCCCGAGGTGTGCGTGCCACTTAGCCAGTCCAGTGAAACTCGACGGGTTTAAGTCGACAAATGCGGCCCCTATGAACCAAATGGGGTGGCCTCCGAAGCGCGAGAGAATCCACCAGACATGACCCACAGTTACTATTGTTGATCTGGTGGAACCTCCCGCGAGGCCGCAGCGATAACTCCCCGCAGGTCTGGGGTGTCGACTGGAACCAAGACGTTCCCAGAAATGTTAATGACATCACCAAGCTTATGCCGAAATTTCGAGCACTCCCAATTCTTTAACTTGAATCGTCATCGTGTTAAAATGGAGTAATTTTTCTTTTGACCAATAATGCTGCCTGAACCGAATCGCCCTCCCCCCTCCCACTCTCCTCCAACCTACGCTACTGATCTAGAGTGTAAAAAACTGTGAACTGGAACAAAAGATGAGCAGAACTACCATCTAATTCCTCTACTAGCCTTTGCGTAAAATTAATTCTAAAAAAATCAAAAAACGAACACTTATATCGTATTATAAATATATATAGAGACGTTGAGTATATATAAATAACACACTTGATATCTAATTACTTTATATCTTACTGTTATGAAGAGTCGACTCCCGTGGCATAAATTGTGTCAAAAATTGCGTAAATGCACACCATCCCAAATAAAAATAATTTCCGAGGACTTTTGTCACTGGAAGCCAGCGGGAAAGTAGGTTACATCCAAAGTTCGCTATAAAATGAATGCCACATTTAGAAAGTTTCCATTAAGCGGATTTGTGTTGTATAACCTACTAAAGTATGCCTGCAAAGCATACATTTGGCTTTGCAGAAGTAAAGTACTTTTTAAATTATGGCAGAAATTATGAGTGAGAAAGCCGCACAGGTTAGATAATACTGTGCTGGCGTGTTTCTATATTAAGAGAGCACTTATAAGAATCGGGTTCATATATTCGAATATGTATTCTAGGTTCAGGAGAATGGGAGACACCATTAGGGCAACATTAATCTGACTAAGCTTTCTATGACTTGGGGTAGTTGCTCCTTTTGGCCTTTCAATCATTTGCTAAAGAAACTGTTGCCATTCAACCGGAAAATGTGTGTTTTAGCTAAAAGCTAAGTTTTAACGGAGCTATTAAATGAAATGCGAATTTTGTTCTCATTACGGGCTTCTAATGCCAGCTTTGCTTTTCGATGATTTATGTATGTGTGATCATTGGATAAGAAAACTACTCTGAACACATTAGTAAAGTTGAAACGCGAAGTACATACATACATAGTTATAAAAGTTATTAACAGTAGAATACACTTAAGAGGTGAGCTTAAGAAAATTTAAATCCACTTACTATGTTAACCACGTATTAAGTATTCCTCAGTTTGAATGATATACTTCGTTTTCGTTTTCACTTACACATACATATAATTTAATATTCCCATTTCTCCTAGAGTATACGTGGCTTGAATCCAAACTATCTTTTGAATTTCAGTATTCTGTTCGAGGCCTTTACTAAGGTAGTGGCAACACTATTCAAAATGTGGGTGTTTTATATTCAAGCTCAAATATATGACCTCAAAGAGATTTGCGGAAAGCAGTGTGTCTCGCTACGATGCGATAATTCATATTTATGGCACCAATTTGTCAGGTAATGGTCCCTTCACTGTTCACTACCTTGGAATCAGTGTAGAGAATTTTCCATGAAATCTGAAAATTTTTTGAATTTCAATCAGAGAAAATCTATGTTTTAAGCCTCTACATCGAATTTATGCTTTGGGCACATGTAAAATAATATGTATATAGTTTAGTAGGTGGATAGTCACCAAAATATCTAAACATTTATTCTTTTTCGAATTTTTTAAAATCAAAAGGATCAAGTATTTGAAATTTTTTATTTGTACAATTGGTACAGGCTTACATTAGTTCTGCCTTACTTTTCGTAAGGATTTTAGGAGGGGGTGGTCTTTAACCACACTCAAGATAAATCTTTTATGCAAATTACAATGGAACTAAATTTGCTGTAATGTAATTTTGATTCCCTATACACTTTTTAAATAAAGTCAATAAGTGTTTTAATATTTTCAATTCATAAGAATACATAATACAGTAAACTCGCGATATATTGACCCAGTAAATGCGAGGGGGCGTCATTATATCGAAATGGGTGACTATTCCGAGTGTCAATATTTTTATGCACTTTTTTGTTCAAAAGAAACCATAACCAAACTCAGCTGAAGTTTTAAGATTATTAACAAAATTTATTGTGATGTTAAATTACAGGGGCGTAGCGACCGCTATAGCAGTTGTAGCAATGATACACGGACCGTTGAGATAGAGGAGCCCCAACATGCGTAAGTAAAAAATCGTAAGACGTTATACGTTTGAAAACCCCCGAAATTTACACTGAGTTGGAATCGTTTTATTAAAAAAAAAATCGTAAATTCGTCGAAGAACATGCATCAAAATTAAAATTAAATATGTTTAATTTTACGATGCAAAGAAAAAAATTGATAAATGATTGTATTAACTTTATCTGGATTCTGGTGTAGATCTCAGCTTCAAATTGGAAAAGATAATGTAAAGTATCTAATTTGTCGCTGAGATATTTCTATTTGTTCTTGAGCGACTCAAGCTGCGGCACGGTCCGCTCAACTAAAAAGTTAATATCTCTTCAACAATTAGTGTAAGAAAACTGTTTAAAATCTACAAAAATGACAATATTACGCAAATTGGCTGATTTCGCATTGATGTACATATATTGTTGTTAACTGTCTTCGTTAAATATTTTGATTTCCTTACTTAGATATTGTGACATTATTTCGCCGAATGAAATAGCTCCTCGATATTATATGTAAAAATTAAATTAAATTAAATATTTGACTTGTAGAGTCTTCTGAAGAACGTGGTCTACCAGTGCCCCCGCAAATAGAAGAAATTTATAACGAAGATTTTGAAAAATGTGAAGAATCTAATAATATATCTTCTTCAGATAGAGGAAATTTTGGTGACAGCCTTACAGAATATGAAAGAAAATTAGTTTTCAAATTGGGGCCATTTCAATCTCAAGGCCCGTTTCCAAAGGATCCATCAGGAACACAGCGATGTTTTTCAAAGTTTCATTACTCTTGTTTAAATAAGGCTAGTGTAAAAGTTGTAAGGCCATGGTTATATTATTCCACTATTTTAAACAAAGCATATTGTCACTTTTGTTGGTTGTTAGCAGATCGTCAAAGTAAATCGTCTTCCTCTGCATGGGTTAATGGTGTTTTCGTTAGAAGCAATTTTACACAAAATATAATTGGCCACGAAAAATCACAGCAACATATAAACTCGGCACTTTCTTATAATAATTGTTTTCAAGGAAATACAACTGATTTTTATTTGAAAAGTGAAATAAATAGTAAAATTGCTTTCTGGCGAAATGTACTGCATCGTCTAATTAATGTTATAATTACTTTAGCGTCGTGCAATTCACCGTTAATAGGTGATGATTCCAAATTTGGGAATTTCATATCTGTTATACACTTATTATCTAACTATGATCCTGTCTTAAAAGAGCTTCTTTTAAAGCTTTTAAAGACCCACGACTCAGAATGAGATTATTAATTTGCTCGGAACCAAAGTTAGGGAAAATATTGTTTTGGAAATTAATAAAGCTCCTTTTTTGTCGATTATTATGGATACAAATCAAGATCTGTCAAAAATTTACCAACTTTCTGTAGTCTTTCGATATCCATAACATATCTCCATAACAGAAAATAATGGTGTACCTAAACAAATAAAAATCTCCGAGTCCTTTTTGGAGTTTAGATCTGTAGCCGATTGTACTGCAGGAGGACTTGAATTTGAAACTTTAAATACAATCGAAGAATATGGAATTGATTTGTCCAATGAAATGAAGGACAGGGTTACGATGGTGCAAATGTAATGCCGAGTATATATGGAAGAGTACAAGCCCTTATAAAAGAGCATGCGCCAAATGCTGATTACGTTTATTGAAATTACAAATTCAGAAAATTCATACCATTAAGGAACTCGCAGAATTATTATTGATAAATTTCAATAGCCACGCCTCCAGTTTGCCAGAGAAGCTTTTTTAAATTAAAACTTATTGAAAATTATGTTAGAACTTCTTTGGGACGAGAACGTCTATCGGACTTATCAAAATCAATACAAAGAAGAACTAGAGAAACTAAAATCTTCTTTAGCTATGGACGATATAATAAATACGTTTGCCGAAAAAAAAGCAAGGACAAGCAATTTAACCATTAGACTATTTTTTTAGAGTTAGGTTTTTTAATATGTATTGATTGTTGTTTTTGTTATTTTCTAATATATTTTGTTTATGAAAGTATTTGTTTGAATTTCCGAAAAAGGATCCCCAAGAAATTTTGATATAGGGCCCATTAAGGGCTAGTTACGCCACTGATTAAAAAAAATGTACAAGAAATTCATACAAAAATAAATACACTTTTCTCAGTATTTCAACCTCACTACCAGCACGGTATCGTCAGAGCTACCAATGTACCGCTCTGACCATACTGTCAAAAAGGTCGAAAATGAAGTGTTTTGTACAAATAGGAAGAAAACTGAAACGTGTGCACAATAATAGGTACAGAAAATTTTAGTTTAGCCCATTCGCTTCAAAAAAATATATTTAATAAATAAAAACAAGAGGAAGAAAACACACATACAAAAGACAGGCACTATGCTATTTCTGACATTGCTGCAATGGGGACTATCATCGGTAATCACTATAAATCGTCTCAAGCCATCAGAAATCCTGTGTAAACTATTGAATCCGGCATTCATCTATCAATTTTAGTAGCATATTTACACCAAAATACATATTGCGGACGAAGTTCATACATTAACCTTCATTAAAAGTTGCGAAGAAATCGTTTTAAATTTATGCACCTTAGATTGGAAGAATAATCCATTCTGTTCATATTGGCATCGAGAGGTTAGTATAACGAAAAATAATTTTCAAGGCTTTGGTAAAATATTGCGAAATTTAATAGATTATCAGGAACAAATACATCATAAAGTAAATGAGTTTTCTACCAAGCTAAACAAAGAATTAAGCAAAATGACCATAAAATTAGCAGCCGTGCACTTACAATCCAATATTAGTGAAATAGTTTTATATATTTTAAACACGTTACAGACTATACACGCCCATTTGAATTGATATCATCATAAATGTGTTATAATAACATAAATTACACCGCCTCATTATTTTACTGATGATTTACTTGATGCTTATACCGAAATAGCGAAGGAAACCTATCTTAACCCAATTGGTTTCCATCTCCTTACACAAATTATTGAAGTGCGATATGTACACCACGAAGAAAGTATGTATGTTAAAATTAGTTTACCACTTTTGGAACATGCAAACGCTTGAAATTTCAGACAAGGGTAGTCATGAAATTTCACTGCCTTTTCACCAACCTCATTTCAATCACAGTTTCAATATAACCCACATACAAAAATTTTTTAATGAAATACCATCTCTAACCAAATAGGAAAGTTCTTATTAATTACTGTGATCTTTGATTTTAGGTTCTAGGTTTGTATTCGCACTACGAAAGCTCTTACCTTTATTTTGAACCCAATATGTACCTTTTACAGCCAGTTTGTTGTAAAGCTGAGAATAATTTAAAATTCAGATAACTTCTTTTGCGTATCTTTAATTCCCTGCAAACCAAAAAACTTTCTGCAGACTTATTCAAAAATTTATTAAAGAAGAGGATAAGAAGGGTCTTCGAAGCGGTCATAGCTGTGAAACGTTCATTTTAAAGGTAGATCCAATACCCGCATCAGTCGTCCCTTAATTTCTCATTTTCTACCCTAAACCTTTGAAAAACTTGCGTCATTTTAGACAAATAGCTATAAAAGTTCTAAACTCTATATGGAATTAGCCAGCCATTAAGCGCGGTGAACCTCAGAGTTCGATCTTCGGTCCATTCTTGTCAAATTTCAATATCAATGGCCTACCGAAAGTAAAAAGTGGAGTGTCTCTCCACTTATACTTCGATGATATCCAAATTTATCAGAGTAAGGCCATAAAACTGCACAAAGGCTGCATTGTTTGGATCAACAGGAATCTGCAAAGAATCTGTGATGGAGCATTTGTTACTACCCATTGCAAATAAGTCGATTTGTGAGTGTGTGTAAGTCGATCGGTGTGAGTCGCAGCTGCTGAAGGATGCCCAACAAACGAGATACTTCGAAGGCTTAGCGAACACAATATCCAAAATTATGATAAAGCGTGAGTAATCTCACCTCATAGCGTCTATTGATTTTACTCCTCTCCATATTTATATTAAGCATGTAATTTTGTTAAGGATATCTGAGCTTAGGAGAGATGAAATTGCACCGACACAGGCTCAAACGGGCATATCCGATCAGTGCTAAGAGAATATTATTAACAGAATGCTGTAGAATAGAACTGATCAGTTATTTCTCCCCAAGGATTTATCGTCTACTATACTAGTAGGTCAAAAATGACCGAGACTGATATATAGGTTGATATCTAAACGACGTACCTCCAGGGTTACTTTTATGAAATTTTAATAAGAATTTTTAATATGGCATTTAACGGTTGTAGAATTTGAGCTACTGAATTAAAATAAAAAGAACTCATTGAGAATTTAAAAGAGAAAATCGAGAGTGACCAAATAATTTTAGCAAGCAGTGTAATCTGCAGTTGCTGAATTTATTTGTTGAAAATGTATTTATCGGACACTTTGTTTTGCGCACAAAATTCAAAAAAATAATTTAAAAGTAAAAAAATAATAGTTTAGTTTTGGGCATAGCAGAATAAACCCTAAATTGTTATAAAAGACCGAAAATTTGAACTAGCTCAGATAAAGTTGTGCTAACCAAACGCGAACTAAACGCAAATTTTGATTAAAAATTTGAATAGTTTGTAGATGTTATTAAAGCGTGTATTATTTTAAGATTAAATGGTAGACATTGACGAATTAAAATGTTAAAACAAACCAGAGTAAATTTCACGCATACACAAAAAACAAATCTAGTGCAAAAATGGGTTGTTCCTATTGTAAACCCCTCAATTCCATATTCGACTTTTTCGTAATATAGCACAACCGTAAAAGTTCTATTGGATTTTAAAAATTGAAATGAGTGCATTTTTCACTACAATTATATGTTGTTAAACACATTTTCCATAATAAATATCAGATAACACATAGCTTTGAATAAATAAATTAAATCTCACATCTAAAGCCTCATGCTGACACTGCCATCAATGTAAATTTTATGAGAGACTGCAAAAGCCCTAAATCCACCCAAAAGCAACATAAATTTAAAATTTTCAATTATGCACGATTTTTCCTACCTTACTCAGCGTGCAAAATCAACAACGGACATATAGGAACGCATTCCAATCCCCCGCACAACAACTTCCCACTAAATAATTTATGGGCACCATAAATAATTTTCGTTATCGTATGTCATTAAATAAATATAACTAAATCTACCAAAATCCTCAAAGCTCAGAAGCTGCGAAGATAGACAAGCCTGACGTATTAAATTATTTACGACTGTTCATGTTCTGATACTACCGCTCAACTAGCTGATATGACACTCAGAAATGTTGAAAAGTGATTTATCCTGGAGAAGATTTGTTGTATTGGCGAACTTTGGGGCAGGGTGATGTCGTGAAATACGAGATGTATATCCGCACTAATGATTTATGAATTTTTATTCATTCTAAAAAAAAGGTCCATAGTATAATTCCTAAATAGAAATAGAAATTTAAATAAATTTTTGTGTTTCCAGAAAACAAAATATAATTTTTCCTTTCCTCATGAATTTATTATTCATCAACACTAGCGGATCATAATAAAAGTAAATCATGACTGCCACGGAATATTTGAGAATATTCACAAGCTCATAAATTATACTCCTCCCAGAATAAATGTCTTTTGCTCGAAAAACAAAGTACTCAATTATAAGAGTCATACACAGTGCGATCTCGTCCCATGTGCAATTACATAACTATTATAAAAGTGCATCAACGCTAAAATATTAAACAACTCCTGCTTCCACCGCAGTTCATATTCACTTCCTTTTGCACCGCACCAGTTCAGCAAGGAAGTTTTATGAAGCCACATATCGCTTGGCTTCCAGCACGAGTTACTTCTGTTGAAAACAATGCTAAGCGAGTCGTGAAATTTACCTAAAATATGAAAAAAATACAAGGAGGACACTTCCTCCGATTTTAGTTCTATGCCACAGGCTCTAGTAAATCACAAAGATATAAGCGAGCTCCTGAAAATACAAAATACTAGCAAAGCACAGCAAATTCTTTTCTCTTTCCTAATATATAGTTAGCATCCTATTACAGGCAATAGAGTAGTTATGGAAGCTTTATGAAAGACTTCTTCCTGGCATGTCCTTCTCTGCCAGTGTCATGTTCCACTTGCACTACAATTATTCTTTGGAGGGGTTGCAAAAAGTTGTAAAGCACCACTGAAAACTGTTCCAGATACGGTCGACGAAAATTTTCAGTTTTGAAACTCTTTCGAATGTTTCCTATCTTGTGTCTTCTGTAGAATTTACGTATTTTTAAGGCAGTTGTTGTGAACAACAAAGACTGAAGTAATTTATATATCTCCCCGATGGAGTGGGGGAATAAATTCTATCCAAAGATTTATGTAACTGTTTTGGAAGCTTGTGTTTATTGATATGAGCTTTTGTGTTAAAATTATTTCAAATTCTAAAGAATAAGGGAAAAATGTAAAGATGAAAATTGTGAGTAAATGTAAAATATTAAAATGTAGAAAAGTGGTAAGTGTACATTTATTTAAATTACTGATTTAGAAATAGGCGATTTAGGTGTACAAATAAGTTTCCGCCGTTTGACAAAAGTTGGTGCCACCAGTAAGTTATGATTAAAATTGTCAGATGTTAAACGTCATTATCGTAAGGTTTGACATCTGTCAACAACATAACCTAGAAATATTATTAAATTTTTATCAGTATAATATATTCTTGTGTGTGCGAAAATGTCGGGTTTTGTGCCGATAAGCCTCATTTGCGGGAACTTTTAATTTACCTCTTCAATTTGAAGGAATCTGCAGCTAAAGCGCATCGATTGCTTGTGGGAGCAAATGGTGAGGCTGCCCTAAGTGAGAGAAGTTGTTGTGAGCGGCTTCGAAAGTTTAAGAACGGTGAATTTGACACAGAAGACAAAGAACGTAGCGGAAGGCTGAAAGTGTACGAAGACGCGGAATTGGAAGCATTATTGGAGGAGGATTCGTGCCAAACGCAAGAAGAGCTTGCAGAATCTTTGGGAGTGCCTCAACAAAGAATTTCACATCGGTTAAAGTCATTGGGAATAATTCAAGAACAAGCAAGGAAACTGGGTTCCATATGAACTGACGCCGAGAAACGTTGAACACCGATTATCAATATGTGAAATTCTGCTTGCTAGGCATAAACGAAAGGGATTTCTGCACGGTATAGTCACTGGTGATGAAAAATGGATCCACTATGATAAACCGAAAAGGAAAAAATCATGGGGACCACCTGGCCATGCTTCAGCATCTACAGTTGTAAGTTGTGTACTTGGTGGGATCAGCTTTGTATCGTGTATTATGAGTTGCTCACACCGAACAAAACCATTACAAGGAAAAGCGCGCCCACTATTACTCCAGATACGACAAAGTTATTCTCCTTCATGATAATGCACGGCCACATGTTGGGCCGTTGGGAAGGTTTACTCCACCCGACGTATTCTCCAGACATCGCGCCTTCCGACTACCACCTGTTTCGATCGATAGCGCATGACCTGTCTGAGCAGCAATTTTCTTCTTATGAAGAGGTCAAAAATTGGGTCGATTCGTAGATAGCCTCAAAAGATGAAACATTCTTCCGACGGGGTATCCGTATACTGCCAGAAAGATGGGAAAAAGTAGTGGAAAGCGATGGGCAATACTTGTAATAGAACATAATGTCCCGTTATTTCACAATAAATGCCCAATTTTTGATTAAAAAACGGCGGAAACTTATTTGTAAAGATGAAAGTAATGAGTAAATGTAAAATATTAAAATGTAGAGAAGTGGAAAGTGTATATTTTTTGAATTACTGATTTAGAAATAATAATACTTTATTTAGCAAAGAAGGAATGAGTAGAAAGCTTGTTACAATGTGCAGATTTCTGGTAATCAGTATATAAACATAAATTTATAATCTTAACACTATGAGAAGGAATAAAAACTAAAAGAAAAGAGAAGAACCCATATTCATGAATTAGCAAAGAAAGCAAGTGACATTTTCGTGAAATTGCTGGCGGACCGCAGACAATGAACATCCTGCTGTAAAGAATTCTAAATTTTAACGCCTTGAATGAAAAAACATCTTGAACTAAAATAAGTTCGACGCAAAGGCATTAAAAATTTATTTGTGCATTTTGACAATAAGAGTTTGATACGAAGTATAAGATATCTGGGACTTAATTTATTGACAATTTTGAAGAACATTTGAGCTATTCTGAATTTTAAGTAGTTGGATACAAGAAACTCTATAGCCATCCTTTCCATATCAGAGAAATCGAAGCTATGAAAAACAAGTGTCGGCTATAGACAACTACTTTTTTTAGAAAAATTTGTTAGAAAATAAAATAATGTTAATCTATAAGTATGGAGTTTTGATCGAACTCCTTAAGAATCAAGTAATTGTTTTTAGAAGCACTCACCGAATTCAAAGTTAGCGCATTAAAGGATTTAATGAAAATATAAAAATTTACAGTAACAGAAACCCTATAAATGTGGTTTTAAAAAATTATCTGTTCCATCAATTTACCCACGTTTTGTCTAGTTTTGTAAAACTGTTCAATAATTTTTTCCAGCGATGTGAATTGAGCTATGGGGTTGCCAAAAACTTTCCATAGTACCCTTAACTACATGTTTGAACAAATGAAATGCACCATTATTTTAACCAGTATTACCCAAATAATAAATAATTTTTCCCACTCATATAAGAGGAGCTACACGATTATCAAGAAATTCCTGTAGCGCCGATAACGTTCGAATAAATGAAGCTTGTCATTCTTTTGTCCAGGTTTTGTTCAACTGGTAAATATTTTTGCTCGCCCAATTACGATAAGTCAAGGGCTTAATAAAAACATTATTATAACCTTCCGTTGTTAATATTCAAAGATTCGGGAAGATCTACTGTCAAAAATTGCGCACTAGCGCTGAAATTTTAGCTTCTGTTATATGACAACGTTCAAGTACTTCGAATACGAAGTAAACAGACGAGATACATTTTACCTTTTAAAGAACATGCGTTACGTCCTTTGAGTGAGAAATTCCAAGAATCCTTCCCGAGTCGAACTACTCAAATGTGGAACAGACTGCAATTTCTGTTTTTTCCCCAGGACTACAGGCCGCAACTATTTGAGCAGAACGTGCACCAACACCTTTACTCAACGTCCTAATTCCTTTTATCCCCTTCCTATTTTCCTTCCTGCCAAAGCTGTGCTATAACATCATAGGGTATCCCCCATAATATGGTATCACCGTAAAAAAAGGAGCTGAGGTACTGTAAAGAAAAATGATGGGCTCCATATCAACCGCTTCTGTCTAACTTTCCGTCAAATGAAATACATCCAAATGAAAATATAAATTATATTTTTTTATGTATAAATAATTCATTTTTCAAATGTTATAACAAAAACGACGTGTTTGTGAAAAGAACATAGATACTTTGTATGTACTTTGTATGTACAAAAAATATGCTAGTGACTTTGCAGTCTATTTTTCTTACCTCCCACCAGCCACCCCATAGAACCACGAAAAACATTGAGAGGAAGGAAAATCTCACGATGCATATCATATATTCGACATGACCAGGTATATTCTACTTCATACTGCTTTACACCCCGAGGAGTAGACATACCATTTGCTGATTATTTTGGCAGCCACATATACCTAAGAAAAAATTAGATACCGGTCTGTCTGCTGGAAAACTTGCAAGAACATTTTTAGTTGCTTTTCATACACATACACTCATTTGGATGAAATTCTCTAAGCCTCCGGTCTACAATTTTTACAGTCTGTGCCATTCCCTTTAGAAAATTGTACTACGAAGGATAGAAGAATCAAGCTATCTCCCCTGATGACTGCAACAATTTTCTCAAATTTTATGGCTTCTGCTTTTACCCTACACTCAAAAATGTTCAGATGGTCGACATGCAATGACTTCTGGGTTGTATCCAATACCCAATGCATATTGTTGGATATTCACATTTCCCACATGTAGATTACATACATGAATAGAGAAATATATATTATTTGCATTTACAACCAAATGAAAATGAACGCTTTTTGAAGAGGACAGGCATTACGATACCACGTTTATATTTCCGTATATTGATTATTTTAACTTCAAAAGAAAAGTAACTTTCTAGATTTTCTATGCGGCAGCTGTATCACACACGAGTATAATATGTAGCTTTTTATGAAAAGGGTGTTCATATGAAGCGTTTTCAAAATTGATATAGAACGTGTTAAAACCGTTTTGCTGCTTATTATTATCTACATGAAAAGAATGTTAAAAGCCAGTCTCTTAACTCCTGAACTTTTATGTATGAAATGTCACAAAATATTTACTTTATTACTGTGTTCTTAATTTTCAATAATAAATAATTACAGATTTGCCAATTCAAAAATTTCTTGTTCATTTTTAGATCTAATTTAATATCATAAAAATGTAGACGTGTGATTCGGATAAATTGCTGCTTTAATGCTTATAAATTTGTTGTCCAAATAGAATCTGTAACTAGTTTCTCAGCAGATAATTATTTTATTTTTTTTTCTGTTTTTGGTTGTAATTTGTATGTATGTGGTATGCAGGATTCTATATTTTTCCATCTTAATAATATTTGAGATTATTAAGAAATGCTATCAGGCAACACAACTACACAGTAAAATTCTGGTTACAGAGATTGCACTACAAATTCAACTCTTTATAAATCAAACTCAACATTCTGTAAATCAATTTCACCCGTTTGCAAATCAAATTCACCCGATTGCATTTCGGATTTAATCTTCTACAAACCAACTTTACCCTTTTGCAAATTAAGTTTTTTTTATAAAAATAAATTATTTTTCTCTTAAATTCAAAATTTTTCAATATTTCAATATTTTTTAATACAAAGATGTAAATATAATATTTATTTAATAATAATTACCAATTCATTAAATATGCAATGTTGAGAATTTATAATCAGAGTTAATAACTTACTGAGTTAATTAAGTCTTCTACACGAAAATAGATTGCGCTTATTGAAAGCTTAAAAGAGAAAAACAGAAAAAGAAGAATAAACTCTGTACTCCATGGACTCGAATCGTTATTTTAAGCTTTCATAACTTCGTTGCCCAAAAAAACACAG
>QYTT01088791.1:0-12675 GCA_006980735.1 Dasypogon diadema | reverse complement strand
GGCTGCTGCATAAGTTGAAGCTCAAAGTTGGCAAATTCTGAACTTTGCAGCGCAGCTATATTCAGTGTTGTGCTTTTTGAGGTTAGGAAGCCAATGGCAAAATAAGCAGCAGCTCATTGAAACGAGCTTCAACCAAAAACTTGTATTTGACTTTTGACAGCTCTTGCTTACCCACGGTATAGAGAATATAAGGTATGCCCGAGGGGCAAAATGACACTTGGCCGTGACGTCAGCTCGGCAAAAATACTCTTTCGCTATGCAAAGAAGCCAACAACAATTCTTCAAAGTGCGCAGCAAGTTTTTGCCGAAATGACATCACGAATTAACAAAATGGTGGAAGTAGTGTTCGGGCCGGGCATACCTTATATTCTCTATACCGTGTTGCTTACCATGGTATACAGAATGCAAGGTATGCTCGAGGGGGAATATGACACTTGGCCGTGACGTCACCTCGGCAAAATTATGTGGAAATTTGAAGTAATTTATTAATTAAAAAGTAGTTAAGCATAGTTTTCAGTTATTTCTTTGCAATAATGTTCCGTTGAGCATACTCTAGCATTATTATTCATGACTAATTTTAGAATTTTTCAACAATATAACCAAAAATTATTTGCGCAGTGACGTCACTTCAGCAAAAAATGACGGAAGTAGTGTTCGGACCGAGCATCCCTTGTATTCTCTATACCGTGTTACTTACCTTGCAGGTAATAGATACAAAACGCTACTAAAAGCCGATTTCAATCCAAGCCTTTGTATCTTTATAACAATTAGTGACGTCAGACCGAGAAGAACATCAAGTAAGCTCGTTCCAATTGGTTTTCTTTGCTTCATTTTTGACATTTTATGCATCTTTTCATAGTAAAGACTAATGCGCCTATTAGGCAGGAATTGTTGGAAATTACACATTATTGTTGTTTTGAACCATTTGATTTTAATCGTAAAAGCTATTAGCTTATGGTATATAAATAATATAATACAAAAGATTGTGTGTTTCCTTGAATAAAAGCTATTTATAATTTGCATGAAGTCAACTCAAAGGCAAAGAAGACATAATAATTAGAAAAGACTCATTAATAGTTGTCTCCAAAATTACAAGGATGAATATAGTAAGTTTCTTATGGCTTAGTGTTAGTAAAGCCCATCTTACATAAGAACAGTAAGTAACAAAGAGAAGATTATTTTCAAATGCATTCTTCAGAAAGGAAAGGCAGCTTTTTTTCATGTGCAAAGTTCTTAACTTGTTAATCTCTACTCGAACTTTGATGTACTTCAACTAAGAACTAAAAATTAAATCGAACAAAAATTAACAACAGTTGTAAAATATTAATTAAATAGATCGTAACTTTCTTACTATAATGCAAATGTATAAAAGCATTAATTTATTCATCTGACAAATGGTTCAAATAGTTTTAAGAGTTCAGGTACTCATTTAATTCAATCACAAGCTTACAAAAGCTGTAGTCATATAAATTTATAAAATCTCCTAAAAATACATTAGCGCGTGCATTTTCACCGAAAGCATATTGTCCTGGGCGTTGTTTTTGTATCCAATCTGAAAGGTTTTTTTCCACTTTCTTGGCGGTACGTTGAAGTGAAGAATAAAACCTACAAACTTCAATTAAATGCATGTGCATATTTCAAACTGTACTTTCGGCACTACCTGGGCATAATATACAAAGCAGTAGGTGTGAGAACGCACTGTGAAACAAAGCCTGTGGTTGGATCACGTTTTTGCAATGAAGTGTCCAAAAATTCCCTCAATTTGGTGGTACTATCTGTGTTTGGCCATGGTGTTGGCCAAAAGTGTCCTGGCCACATATCTAACGGTGCATGTAAGTTCCTGTATATAATGAGGACTTGTTTTCCCGTCCTCTCTGCTTCGTTCAAGGTACATTTTTGAAGGCTTCCATCCCCTCTTCCATATATTTTTGAAGAAAATATATTCCGTAAAGTCGCCTGTAAGAGTTCGTGATCACTCCTACTGAAAGCGTAGAAGTGTTGCAAGTCTAAGATCACAAATTCTCGAGGATGTCCATCAAGAAATAATCTTATTTGCCATAATGCACTCGATATTTCAAACGAGTATAACCCATGGGCGAAATAAAATTTAGAGTCCTTTGCCACAAGCCTCAGATCAAAGAATCTGTAAAGTTAAAATATTACACCAATGTATTTTCTTAGTGTACCTATGCCTACCTAACTCCGAATTGCAATTGTTCAATAATATTATTTTTCTGTGTGATTGCCCATCGCCGAACTACACAAGGAAGTATTTTGTTGACCCGCCGCACAGTTTTATCTGCATCTGGTGCTAGTTCCGAACCAGAAGTAATACCATAAGTCATAGTGTTATGGGAACCTTTTAAAATCCCTGGCTAAAATTCAAACTGGAACTTCAAACGAATGCAATATTTACATACCCGGAATGGCCAAATATATAATAGAAACATCTCTTAATGTCTCGGGAAGTAAACTCATCCACTTTTCTAAATCTTCCGCGTACTTAGGCATATTTCCTTGAAACTTCCAGTCTTTACGACACGAAATTTAAATCAACACAAACATTCACTTGATAATAGTTAAAAAACATTGCATTTTGGGATTTATAAATCGGGTAATTTTGCTGCCTCTGAACTCACTAAATCTTGCCTTGCCTGTAAACAGAGTAAATGTCATATTTCCTTGGAGGAGAGAACCAGAACAGAAAGGAACGGAACGGAACGGAACAACCTTCAAGAACAGCTGAACAATGAGGAGAAAACAGAGCGAGCGGAACCATCGAGACGAGATCTAATAAATGGAATGCTCAATTTGCTATTTCATGTGGGGCTAGTTATACAAGACACAGAATACTGTTGTTCGGTATCTTAAGGCCAATTTATGTTGTTCGGTATCTTATGGTTAAAATGAATTTATCCTAGTAACAGAAAGAGGCAGTTTTATAAAAGGGGTGCCATTCAACTTAATGCAGGATGAGTAACATATTCAGTTCATATTTATACGTCAATGGTTAATCCCACATATAAGGGAAAATATGGCAAGCCCAAGTAGTAACACCGCCATTTTTGTTTACGTGACGTCGCCACGTCAAAGTTTTCTATACATTTTAAGGAATTTTTAGTTATATTGCTGCAAAATGCTAAAATTGGTCATGAATGAAATATGATGGGAAATAAGCTGCAGGTGATCGTTTCTGTAATTTCAGTTGCGAAAACTCTCTATTCGATGACGCCCAACAAATCTATAATTTTCAACTCCACTAGTAAAGTGTTGAAATTGGTGATTTAAGGCCAATTTACATAGCAGCAACATGTTTTTTTACTGAAAACCTGAACGAGATGGTTTTATTGATTGATGATATGTGTAAAAAAAGGACAAAGAATGAAGGGGAAAGAAAAATTCAATTCCAGCGGGGCACAGCCGCATTTTAGCCTGTAAAAATTTTGTTGGCATATGTTTTGTCTTTTTTCGTATTTTATCATGTTAGCTTTATCTATCCCACTCGCACTGTTTGCTTACAATGTTGTAGTAATGTAAATTGGCCTTTAGTTTGACGTCGAACAGAACTACAGAACTTTTAACTAAACGAACAGCTCTATAGTGCATGGGGCACAAATAACCGAAATAACCTCAATCGTTGCCGTCAGAATTACACAATGTTGTCATTTGCGGGTTTGTCAGTACTTGGGAAAACGACATGCAAACGAATTATTTCCTCGAATTATATTAGTAATCTTACAGTAAGTACTGTAAGGAACTGTTCCCAAGGTTCTTTAAGTGTGGAAACAGTTGAGAAGTCAAAAGATCCCAACAAGAAGGACGTTGACAGAACCAAAGTAATCCCCGTCGAAACGAGTATAAAGTATTTGAAAAGTGCCGCATATAAAGAGACGTACGGGGCCAGTTTGGTTTGGGAGCAATACAGGTAATATCGTACTTCTTCTGTTCTTTATTTCTAGTGTTTCGTATCTAGGCGAAATCACAAAGGTGCGCTTCCTCCAAGGAAAACTAGGAAAACTTGCATTAGAAGGGGAGTTATTTCGACGGGGAACCCTTGTCCAATTTGTCGCGATGAATACTTGGTGCTCCACCATCAAAATACAGACCTTCTAAAGCAGTTTATTTCTCCACACTCTGGTGAAGTTTTGAGCTTTACCAAAACTGGACTGTGCCAAAAGAAACACCAAGAATTGTTGATTGCAGTTGAGCGTGCTATGGATTATGGTCTGCTAACATTCGATGTACCTTTTAGGAAATTTGATTATTCGGAATACTATAATCATCTGAAGAAAGATTAAACAATAGTTCTTTTGAATAAATTTAGGTTAAGAATGGAAGCATCTTTTGTCATTGTAGGAGGAGGAATAGCTGGAGTATCATGTGCAGAGACGTTATGCTTTCTTTGCCCATCTCAGAAAATTATTCTTTTAACCGAATCATCTTTGATAAAAACTGTCGCCAATCTTGCTCCATTGGGGAAGGTGCTAACAAAGTTTGATGTGCAGGAACGTGATGTGGATACACTAAATAAACAAATAAGTATCATCATCGACGTGCTAACATATATAGATTCTTCAGCTAAAGTAATCGAGACTGAAGGAGGGAAGCGAATAAAGTACGAATATCTATGCTTGTGCACTGGCGCTCGACCAAAACTAATACAATCCAATGAGTACATAATTGGTATAAGGGATACTGAAACTGTTCTAGAATTCCAAAAGCGAATTAAGGCATCAAAGAGAATCGTTTTAGTTGGTAATGGAGGAATTGCTTCCGAAATAGCTTACGAAGTAAAAAATATAGAAATTGATTGGGTTATTAAGGACAGTCACATATCTTCTACATTTGTGGATCCCGGAGCAGCTCAATTTTTCCAAAATAAACTTATGAATAAGAATGCAGAACAAAGTGCACCCAGCACTGTTAAGCGTATGCGATATTTAGATGAAAATGCACCGAGGAACAAAAAAGGAGCTGCTCTAGGACCGGACTGGCATCGGATGGTTGATATTAGTGGGACTGTGCAAGATGCCCCGCAGTCTGTTAAAATCCACTATTCAAGTGAGGTCAAAGATGTTACAATAGTTTCGGACGCAGAAAATGAATTTCCATTAAAAGTAACTCTAACCAATGATGAGGTGATTTTCTGCAACTTCCTGGTGTCAGCAACCGGAGTCGAACCAGAAATCAATTTTAAGTCGGACCGTGAATTTAAGTTAGGGCCAGATGGTGGGATCTTCGTGAATGAGATGATGGAATCTAGTATTCCTGGAATTTATGCAGCTGGAGACGTCTGTTTTGCCGGTTGGCCCCATGCTAGTCACTGGTTTCAAATGCGGCTTTGGACTCAAGCGCGCCAAATGGGAAATATGGCTGGGAGGAGTATCGCGGCCAGATTAACTAATGAACAGATTTATCAAGACTTTTGTTTTGAATTATTTGGACATGTAACGACTTTGTTTGGCTACCAAGTTGTACTTCTTGGCAAGTACAATGGTCAAGGATTGGGGAACAATTATGAAATCTTACTCCGAGTAACACAAGATAAGGAATATATCAAGTTTGTTATTCAGGAAGGAAAGCTACAAGGTGCAATTTTGATTGGTGAGACAGGACTTGAAGAGACTTGTGAGAATTTGATACTGAACCAGCTTGACCTCACTCCTTATGGCGATGACATCTTAAATCCAGACATAGATATTGAAGATTATTTCGATTGATTTAGTAATAAAGTGTTAAAAGGCCGCAAGTTTTTTATTGTTTGTTTAATATTGAGGTTCAGTTCAGAGACGAAATATCTGCAAAACAAGTCAAAAAACAGACTGTTTTTTTACAAATAAGGTACTTTTATAGTTATGCAACGTCCAAAACGTGATGTTACAATTTTCGTTATTTGATTCGGCTGTTTCACTTTCGTATTCAAATTCTTTTTAAGACGATTGCTGTTATTAGCCTTTCTTTTCGCCGGTTGTTCCTTATCGTTATAATGAGAGGTGTCTGAAGATATTTTAGAGAAGCCTTCTGGAACAAGTTGTTCACGGTTTACATCGTCTTTGTAGCAAACGTAGGAAGTGTGTTCCCCCAGCATATGTAATTCCTAAATTAATTACGCGTTTAAACATACTAAATACGACTACGTGGAGCTTCCAGCATTCTGATAGCCGACTTACCATTTGAAAAGTATTCTCTGCATATTTCCCGCATATCAAACAAAATGGTTTCATATGAATTTTGGAATGCGTTAAAATACTTAGCCTGGTATTAAAAATTTCTCCACACTCCTGGCAAAGGTATTTTGGTCCCCGCTGCTCTGATATGTTTTGTATTTTAGCAAGGATATTCTGAAACAAAGAACTGATGGAGCAACTCTAAATTCAAAGGTATTTGCAATCTACATCTTGCCAAGACACGAGCCAGTCCTTCCTGCAGCTTTCCCGACAGTCACGCACTGTATCAAACAGTGGATTTGAAAAGCCCTACGAAAAATGCACTTGAAATTCATTTTATTAGTTTAGGTAATTAAAATATTTACCCGCTGAAATGAATTTATTACACAGCATTTTTCTTGTGTAAGTGGACTTCTTGAACAAATTTCCCCATTCATTTTTCCTCACTACTCTACTCAGAATATTCATACTTTATTCCTAACGGTATAAGTTGTCAAATTGTTATCCACTCTTGTTCTATTTTGCAGAGTTCAGTTAATTTTCTTATGTTCATAAAGAGTTGAGAACTTTTCGATAAGCTCTCTATTGGCAGAAAGCCTCATAATTAGTTCCTTCAAAAGTCAAAATTTTAAAAATAAAACATTTAAATTGTATTCTTTTAGATATCTTCATATATTTTTGTATACAAATGTGTGGCGACATCTCGTAATCGATGGGCCGATATTTCAATTGAATTGAATTGAAATTTGAACACCACTCTTTTAAAACATAATAATCGGGTATTATTAGGTTCCGTATGGCATGAGGCATCATGCCTTTTACCATTACACGAATTGTACATTGAATATGCCGCTGGGAAGACCTGCTACTTGTGTGAGTTATCTAAAGCTAGATCATAGTATTATACAATAGGATAACTGGCTTAAAGGACTTACACAAAGGTATTCTCGGAAGTAGTTCCGTTTAGAGTTCCGATTGTCTTGAAACTTTGCATAGCGGTACTTCATGACGTCAAAGATCTAATGGTATAAGTAATTTTAGGCAACAAGGTCATTTGAAGGTCAAAACTTACGTTTGAAATTCAAACAAAAAATCGGTTTTTTGAATATCTTCCCAACGGAGAGGGGTACGGGGATATAACTTGGTAGAAACATGTGTCCTAAGATCTTCCAGGGGATATCCACATTAATTTCAAGATATGTCTTTTAACATGATTAAAAAGGATATTTTTCTGATTTTTCCTTTAAATTCAAATATTTTCATAGCGGTAAATAATAAAAGTTCCAAATTTGGCCCATATATAGGTAATGAGGTCTTCTATAGGGCCACATGATTTATTGTTGGTGATATCCTTTAACAAGGACATAAAGGACTTTCAAATGTGCCTTATAGTTGGTGCACTGAAAAAGAATTACTAGACAATCGGGCACGCCACTTAAACGGAACTACACCCATTATTTTAATCGAATGATCATTTGCTTTGGAAATTGTGAGCAATGGGACGCAAAGTCAAGGAAGCCATTACTGACAAAAGAAAAATTATATTTAGCCTTCGCGAAAGTAGAATAATATTTAAACGCATATTGAACATCTTTTTATAGAAGTGTATCGATAGTGCAATTCACAATTAAAAGATCTTTTAAACAGAGGTGGGGGTTAAAGATATTGCTAGCAAAGGTAGCCCAGAAAAACTATCAAATGTTGAAACAATTTAGATGAAGCTAATGGATCCAGTGAAAGTGCAGAAACTGCATGCAGAATTCTACAAAAGGGTAGGTACAAAAACAGAGTCACTAACAAAGAAAAACATTATATTTTGCAAAACACGTAAAGAATTCTCCAACATTTATTTAAAATAATCAATAGAGTTTTTTGTAGGCACTTGGTGAAACTTCATTTTCTAGAAACAAAATAGCTAAACATTTGTTCTGTTTCACGAAAATTTTTATTATATAAAAAATTACAAACTTTCCTGACGCGTTTCGATCTATCAGATCATCTTCAGACTAAGAAGACTAGAAACTTTCTAACAATTAAGCTATTGTTGTAATCAAACACACATAAGATGACATCATACATAATACATACATGGTGACATAAACCTAAGTTAGAAGAGGGTTCAAATTTTTAAAATCAATTATCAATCAAAATTATTTTAAGTTCTTTCTTAAAATTATCTCCTGATAGAGGGATAGAAATCAATCTATGTATCATAGAGTGGAAGGCTGGCATTTTTATTTAAAGCCTAAAAAATCTTCTGAAACATGATTGTATTTTCTGATGAAATCAAATTTCATAAATTTCGGAGTAGTTTAAACAGATGTTGGGATATTTTTTGCGTATTTTTCGCTTTTGCCTGGGAATAAAGTGTTTTCGGAATAAAGTGGTTTCGGACGAAATAGGTTTTAAAACCGACTGTTCGGCAAAGGAAAATCCAGCGCAAAATAAAATTTTATTTCAGAACCAAAATCGTTTCTCTTCTGACTCAACAAGTACTTATGGGGCTGGAAAACGCTACACATCAATGTGTATGCCACGTTCTGCCAGTTATTTTCTCATCATGTTTTTCTTCTCAAAAAATATGGTTTTTTTCCAGTATTTTTCATTTAACCTCGCTCATGTTTAGGGAACTAAAGAAACAAAACAAAAGTAGTTATTGCTTAAAACAGCTTTTTTATTTAAAACAGTTTTTTTAAAATAAAATACCAGTTTTTCGTGTTTTAAAGGAAAAAAAGGTTGCTTTATTTTAAACAATTGGTTAAACAGGCCGGATTAAAACTACGAAACAACCTGTTATTAAAACTCTTTGTATTGTAACTACAGATGTATTTCGGTCCATTAGGGAAGTTTAAGGAAGCTACGCATCCTTGGCAAATGATTATCCTCAATTTATTAGGCCGACTACCAAGATCAACTAAAGGTAATACCTATCTACTTGTGGTTTGTGACTGGTTAATAAAAATGGCATGTCTATTCCCGCTACGTGAGGCTGCCGCAAGAAAGGTGTCTGAAATTGTAGAAAATCGAGTCTTCTTAGAATTTGGTGTGCCGGAAATAGTTATTACCGATAACGGACGCCAGTTTGACTCGAAAGCATTTCGGAAGCTCCTAAATGATTACGGTTTAAAAAAGTTCTGGCTAAATTGTAGATATCACCCCAGAAACATATTTTCTTAGCATTGAGGCCCTTTGTCAGTGACAGCCATAAAACCTGGGATCATTTTGAGAAACTTATACTACTATAGGTCTGTTTAATGAGGCAAACTGGATTTTTCCAGGAGACCTCGGTCCACTTTCTGTGTTCAATAACGCTTCGAAATGGACCGAAGTGTCCCAAGAATGTGTTCATTGACGGCTGCCAGATTTAGTCTCGGTCAGTCTCGGTCAACTTTTCCTGCCCAAGCTCTAGACTTAAGGCAAACTCAGGAGAAGTGTCATTCGTGGAAGTGACAGCCCAAGTTGTCCAGATGCGCTTGGTCGGCTTTGACAGTTTTCCTGAGATTGAACGAAGTTTTCTCGGTTAATCTGGGGCAGTGTCTCATTAAACAGACCTAATGTAATTGCATCCGTTAAGATAGTTCACCTTGAATAGTTCACATACCGACGGATAGGTTTCTCAAGTATCAAATGTTGTCAGAATAAATGAACTTCCCCTCTTTTTTGGTAGCCTCACTTTTGGTAGCCCTAATAAGGCATCCAACCAGCTTCACTGGTAACTAAAGGGTATCACTGCTCCGTTTGTGACTATTTCCGTCCAGCAGTAGATACACCTTTGAATTCTTTTCCTTTTGTTTTACCTTTTCCCACCATTCATCCTATCCCTCCTCCTACACAAATTTTCATTCCCCCTACGTAACCTCACTTCTTGTACGGTAACCTCACTTCTTGGATGTTCCGGAGTATTTAGTCATTACCCTTAATTTATTATTGAAAACGATCTGGTAACCTTGCTTATCAGAATATTTATATTTAGTAAAAGGAAAGGTTGCAAGACAGGCGGTTCGCAGGGGAATCTCCTTATATTTTAGAACAATTCAATGTTCTCTTATAATAGTCCCTAAAAATTTTAGTACCCGCATCCATCCTTCTTCCTAGGGAAAGAGCAACGCCCGTATGTGGGGTTGGAGGATGAGAGCAGGTATTTCCAGGTGGAATGTCCAGTCTCGCCAGGCACGGGTGAGAGCCGGTGCGTGCTTCCAGTGTAATAAATCATAGATTACATACTATATGTTAATCATATATTTTAATTCATATTAGCCATTAGAATATTGTTTGTTCAATTAAAATATTCATGTTTGTGATTAATCATAAATGCGCACAATTAGTCAGATGACATAAATAAATTCAAGCGACAATGAGTCAATGCATTTGGCGGCAGCAATTATGCAAGCGCATCAAGTTACAAGTTTTTCAGTAGGTCAATCCTATGAAGTAAATATAAATGAAAGAATGATGCAATTTCATTGTGAAATATGTTCAAAGCGAATGCTTTCAAAGGTCTCTGTCAAGTAAACATTTCAGTAACATGTGAATCATAATGTGATACATTATACAGGTCAACTGATGCATTTCTCATTATTCTGATTATGTTTGTGTTTTTGTTGATTTAAGCATTAAGGTAAGATATAAATATTGTACTGTTATCGATTAGATTCAATCAGAATAAAGAACTAGCTGGTAAAGGGTGAGTTCTCATTTTGATTCAAAAAATTTAGGCATTTCGGTGTCAATAGTTTAATTAAGCATTTTTGGTGCCAACTTTTAATTTCGGTGCCATTTCCAATTTAGGCATCATATTGCCATTAATTACTACGGCATGTGTTGTCTGTAAATTTTTGCAGTGATATTTTAAACATTACACTAGTGCAGATATATTCATAGCCTAACGATGTCTTACCCATGACTTATCTTGTATTACTTTGAGAAATCGTTCCAAGATGCAACACAGTTCAGTTGTTTTCAGTGTTTGTCAGTGTTGTTGTTGTCAGTGTTTTAACTAGTGAAGTTGCTACAGTCATGGGTAGTATCGGATCCAACGCTGCAGAGGTGGACGGTATAAACCCTAGATTTGTCAAAATGTGTGCACCTACAATTCTTCAAAGTCTTACCTACATATCGTCGGCCTAATCCTAAACCCTCGTAACTCCACTTTCTACGATTTCGTGTTTTTGATCGCAAACGGTAACATCAGCCGCAAGGTATTCATGACGTAAATTTAGAAATTTAAGAAAAACTGGGAATCCCCTAAAAATGTAGTTTAAAAAGCTCGTAACTATATAAATTGTGCAGTTTTCCCGCTTCCCTGTAAAATTTGAGCTTTGGCACTTACGAGGTTTTAGGATTAGGCCGACGATATGTAATACTTGTCTCATGAGCTCCTCTTTCCCGAGAGCCTGGAAGCTATCTAAAATTATTCCGGTACCAAAAAATCCAAGATCGCAGAGGCCAGAATATCGCCCAATAAGTATACTACCCTTTCTTTCGAAAATTTTAGAAAAGTTGATATATCTACAAATTTCTCATCACCAAGTCTAAATGGTCTATTACATGATTACCAATCGGGCTTTCGCTCTGGTCATAGCTGTGATACAGCGTTACTTAAAATAAGTAATGATATCTCTAGGGCTGTGGATAGAGATGAGCTAACCATTTCAGTATTTTTGCATTTTTCGAAGGCCTTTAATACCGTTCATCACTCGCTTCTTTGTAAAAAACTTAGATGCTACTTTAGATTTTCTCCTCAGGCGGCGCGTCTAATGGGTAACTATCTTAACGGTAGGTTTCAATCAGTCTATCTTTCCGGAACCTTCTCGTCATTTTTGCCTCTTCTTGTTGGTGTACCCCAAGGATTAATCCTTGATCCTTTACTATTCTCGATGTTTATTAATGACATATTTTCGCAAATTAGTTCGTGTCACCTGCACCTTTATGCTGATGATATACAGTTGTACGCCTCTAGTCCAGTTCGTCTTATTGAGGACACTATCAGTCGTGTTAATGATGATCTTCAATCTAATTATTTATGGCCCGTAGCTAATGGGCTACAACTAAATCCGACAAAATTAAAATACATAATCATACATCGCTCCAAGCTTGATACGGAAGGTTTCTCTCCGGTTGTTATTAACAACACGGCTATTCCTCTAGTGGAATCAGTTAAAAGCCTTGGTGTCATATTTAATAACATCCGGCTCCCTTACACCGATGCCAGTGCGGCTGTTCCTCATTCGGTCCTTGCTTGTTCCTGTTCTTACTTATTAGCTGTGTTCTTTTGGGCAACAGAGTTATGAAAGCTAAAAAGAACGGTTGGAATCCATGGAGTATATGGATAATTCTTCTTCTTATCTTTTCCTCTTTTTAAGCAAACCCGAGATAAGTAAAGACCGTTATTAACTTGAAATTTATCTTAATGTCAGTTTTGCCCACATTAGCGCATATTTTAATTGCTATGATGAGCAAGATCAACTTTTCAACACAAAAACTTTCAATAAGCGCCATCTATTTCCCC
>QYTT01088790.1:0-13150 GCA_006980735.1 Dasypogon diadema | reverse complement strand
TTGGTACTGATACCACAGTGCTGCCAACAAAATAAATGTAAATTTTTATATTTTTTAGGTGCCAAAATTAAAAGAATTTAAAATGGAGGAAAAGATAATTGAATTTATGAGGAAAAATAATTTCATGCATGATATAAATTCTACGGAATGTAAAAACTTGAAACTTATCTAAAATGTTTTGATAAATTTTCAATCATAAATATTTTAAAGTTGTCAGTATTGAATGATGCTTGCGGCTTGGTCCCCTGAATGTGGTTTGCTTTGGTATCATGTGTCGGCATCAGATGCTTGGTACCTGCGGCTTGGTGCTTGCGGCTCTGAATGTGTTTCGGCCCTCAGTGTTGAGTGATTTGCACGAGGCACATTCGGGTCCACTCGTATGAAATCTTTAGCAAGAAGTTTCTGTTGGCGGTCGGGAATAGACCAAGATATCGATTTAGTAAGGAATTGTACCGCTTGTAGTAAAAATTTTCGAAATCTACCAAATGTCGCTGTTCACCATTGGGAGCGGTGAGAGGAATCCACTCTTCAATATTGAGTTTATAAGTGCAAGTCGCTGGTGGACTTTATTTGCGGACCACACTGTGGAAACATCGAAATTCTACATTTCGACACCATTGTAAGCACAGAACCTTAATTTTTGCCTCTGTCAATTTGCGGGTGTACTTTGCGCTGACCTGTGGAGCTGCTATCAATTTCACCGGATTTTAAGCAGATATTTTTCTGGAAAGGTGACGCCTCGAGACAGACCAGTTATACCGGTAGTATTGGGAACAATTGTATGGTACTTAGCGGTAATGCGGTGAGTGTTATAACTTTTATGCATTCTATTATGCTCTGTCACAATCGTAGTGCTAAGAAGGAAAATCCGTCGACATTTAGAAGGACGAATCAGGGCATTTGATTTACATCTTTCCGAGTCAAAAGGGCACTCGTAACATTTTTGGCAATAGATTCTTTCTCTAAGTGGCCAGAAATTTTCGTGTTGAAGCGTATCGATATGGCAAATACTATCAAAACAGTAAGAAAAATTTTCAGCAGATTCGGTTTGCCCATGTTGAATCCTATGATAACCTTATACAGGGCTTTAGAATTAACTAGATTTTTCGAAGTAAGTCTGTCTATCTGTTACGCTTTCACACCTAAACCGCTGAACCGATTTTGATGAAATTTGGTACAGAGATAGATTAGACCATGGAGAAGGACATAGGCTACCTTTTCTCGCGAAAAAAAGGGCTTGACGGGGTTGAAATAGGGGATGAAAATTTGTATGGGAGTCCGTCATTATTCAAGGTAAAACCATGAAACTTTGTATTTAGGCGCGTGATAAGAAATAAATAAACTTTTTGTTCAAGCGTTTTTGAAATTTCGACCTACATGGAGGTGAAATAGGGAATGAAAATTCGTATGGAAGGGCAAACAAATCTATCTATGTTTACTTTAGTTATCGGAGAGATGTACATGATAAGGAAATGCACCCGAGACATGTGTGGAAAAACGGAATACTTAAACCTTTGCCGTATAAACATATACACGTCGCGAGCGCGGGACTCACCATGCACCATACACAATGTGGTTCGGCGGTGGCGTCGGCCGGCGGCGCGGCGCAGCGTAGTGGGGGAAGCATCACTAAGTATGCGAATATTAAAATTTTGCGCTGCAACGATTTCGATTTGTTTACAGGAATTTTTCTTTCGTTAATGTTCTTCGGTAAAATACAGTAGTTTTGTTTATTATAAAGTTCTTCCGGTTTTTTGGTAGTTATTTTGCTTATTTTTATTATTTCGACGTATTATTTATGCTTCTGATATGACTCGCAAACGCAAATCTAATCTAGCGCGTAGTATTTCTTAGTATTCTAAAAATAAAAAGGGCTGCCCAAAGTAACTATTCCACGCGGACGAAGTCGCGGGCAAAAGCTAGTTGATTTTATAACTCTATTCCAATACTGAATCATTCTTTTAATAGGCGTAGGATAACTTTCTTAACATACCACTAGGCTATTGTTTGCAAGCAATTTTCTTTTGGAATTTTTACTTTTATCGAGATATGCTAAGTTTACTGGAGGGTAAGATTGTGTAAGAAAAAGAAAAAGGGAACAACCAAGAATCTTGTACAGTCATTCTAGACTAATGTTTTGGAGTAATATATGTGTGAGGACTACTATGACGATCAAAAGTTTCTCTGACCGTTGACCTCATGATTTATCCTCACCCCTCGTTTTCTCAATAAAATTCGATTTAGGTTGCAACTAGAGCCGGCGAGGAGCCATTGCGACGTCACAGTATGAATGAGGATTTGCCATGGGGAAGTCGCTTCCATCAAACTTCCTCCACCGCATCACAGGTAGGAGAGCGGAAGCACCGCATCTGGGCTTTCCTTCTCCTTAATTTGTTTGTACTTTTGTTATTTTTATTTTTTTATTCAATTTCTTCCTTTTGTTTCTTTTTAATTATTTTTTCCCTTCTCCTCCCTCCACTTCCCTCCTTTTACTTCCTCGGCACGATCCGCTTTTCTTTTAATGGGAATTCGGAGGAGGCGACGGTATTCCCTGAACCCATACCATCATCACCGCAGAGCTAACCTACAAGCGTGCTGGCCGCCAACAGCCCCTCCGAGGCCTTTGGGCAAGGGCATCTTAGACCTTCGCTACTACATTATTCTACCCGCAGTCTCGCAGTCTGCAGTCTAGATCAGCACAAAAACAACGCAGCTGTTATACGGGATGCCCCAGTTAATGTGATCGATCAGGCTTCCAGTGACAGGTCTTCATAAGACAAAGGTAGAAGATTTATTGCTCGGTTTTTACAGTGAGAACCGTATATGGTTTATGGACGAATCTATTACCTTATCGCAGGGAATACCAGTGGCTTTTAAATAATTACTTATACTCTCTTTAACTCCTCTTTGTTTAGGAGCTAAGAATTTTCGAATTCAAAATTTTTCCCTTCTTCACATAAATAAACAAATTTTTCGAAAAAAGTTGTAATTAACATGCACTTTCCTTGGATAATATAGAATCCTCATAAGTTTCCCTTTAATTTTCTATAGAGCATGTATACACCTACCTCTTTTCATATTTGAGATAACATCTGCTGAAGGCGGCCATATTCTGCATGTTTGTGTCCACCAAGTGATTCTACCCTGTGCTCAGTTGCATACAAAGCCAAAATAATGGATATGAAAATAATTATTTACGTCATACAACTTTTATCTCAAATATTTTGCTCAAAATGCATAATTACTTTATTTGACCATGAAGTAAAGTAATTTATGCTTTTTAGAGCATTAGAAATGTGAAGTGGGTTCTATTTAAAAAACAAAAGGTTTATTTCATACTTTCTGGTATACTCCGTTGGATGCAAATCCAAATAAATTATACACTTATTGATTTATGTAGTAATGTTCATAACATCAAAGGGTTAATATTTTTCCTCATACTATCCCGTCTGGCAACTTTACAATGTTTGGTTGGGATATAATATGCATCAACAACTAATTTTAAATTTTGTTTAATATTAAACAAAAAATGATTCATAATAGGTCTGTTTAATGAGGCTAACCGGATTTTTCCTGAAGACCTCGGTCAACTTTCTGTGTTCAATAGCGCTACGAAGTAGACCGAAGTTTCCCAGGCATGTGTTCATTGACGGCTGCCAGATTTAGTCTCGGTCAGTCTCGGTCAACTTTTCTTGCCCAAGCTCTAGACTTAACGCAAACTCAGGAGAAGTGTCATTCGTGGAAGTGACAGCCCAAGTTGTCCAGACGAGCTTGGGCGGCCTTGACAATTTTCCTGAGATTGAACGAAGTTCTCTCGGTTAATCTGGGGCAGTGTCTCATTAAACAGACCTAATATTTGATATAATTTTGATCTTTTAAAATATTTACTTTTCTGCTTAAAAATTTATTAAAAATCATTTCTTCTACATTTCGGAATTTATCTATGAACTTTTTAAAGTTATGTCCTCCATATTACATTCATTATTTTGAATTTCCATATAATTAGGACAAAAACCATTACATTTGCGATTTCAAATCAGTGTCCTCCAAAATCTATATACGCTTATTTTCGTAACGATTGGAAAACTTTAGAAAAAATTGACATTTACTACCGCCATATTTGATCCGCCATCTTGTATTTTTTTAAATTACCATCAAACTTGTAATTGGCAACCCCAAAAGCCTATATATTCACCATTCCGTGGAATTTAGAAGATCCATTTTGAATTTTAAAAATTCGACTCTAGATTCAAAATTACTTACAAAAATTTACATTTCAAATTTTAATAAATAAAATTTTGATATGGCAGTCCTTTGAAGGGGTTGCCCGATATGGTTCATTTTCTGCCAGAATATTTTAATTTTAATAAGGCAGCTATGTTCTCAATTTTTATGCATCTACTTCGAAGCGTTTTCGTTTTAGAAGAAAAAAAAAGATTTTCTATTTTATATAGCTGAAAATTTCATATGGAAACCCCACATTAGTGTATATTTTAATTGCCATGATGAGCGAAATCAACTTTTAAACATAAAAACTTTCAATAAGCGCCATCTATTTTCCCGTAGAAGACTTAGATAATCCAGTAAGCTTTTTAACTCTGTTAAATAACCGAGTTAATTTAACCCAGTTAATGTATGACAACTCTGTACTCTGCTGCCAAAAAACGCAGCTATTAAATGTTTCTAAATGTGGTTCTTTAACTGATGAGTTTTTTGAAGAGCGGATGTTATTAGAAGCGAACGCTTATTATTAATATAAATTAATTTAGTTAAAATTTATTATAATTACAAATAAAAAAACTTATCTTCGTCTGAAGTGGTTTCTTTTTTAAAATTCTTAAATATGAGATTGACCGAAGGGTCATAAGGTTAACCATATAAATAGTGCGAAGAAAATTTCTTCTCATCGCAAAATGTCATTTGAAAGGGCGTCATATAATTAAAGTGCTAGTGTATATGTAAATAACCGGCCAAGTGCGAGTCGGATTCGCGCACGAAGGGTTCCGTACCATTATCTATAAAAACGGCAAAAAAAGCATGTCTGTTGTATGGGAGCCCCACTTAAATATTTATTTTATTCTGTTTTTTAGTATTTGTTGTTATAGCGGCAACAGAAATACATCATCTGTGAAAATTTCAACTGTCTAACTATCACGGTTCATGAGATACAGCCTGGTGACAGACGGACGGACGGACGCACGGACGGACGGACGGACAGCGGAGCCTTAGTTATAGGGTCCCGTTTTTTACCCTTTGGGTACGGAACCCTAAAAACGATATCTCAGGGTACGAAAACGCACGCTCACGAGCAGCTCACGAGCGAGCGCTAAACGCTGTCACATAAAAAAAACGCTCTCCTCCACGAGCCAAGAGCGTATGCCAGTGAAGGCAAAGGCACATCGTTCGGGCACATCCATGTACGCGAGCGATAAAATTTTAGGATAAAGCCCGCGCTCGTGAGCGAGCCGTACTAGATTAGATGTAGAAAGACTCGCTCGTGTGCGCACACGATAGGCTCGCAAACGCTCATAATGGCTCAAGGAAAATGAACATAGGATTGTTCGTTGTTAAAATTAAAAATCAAAAGTGGATTATTTTTTCTTTATTGTACATAGTATAAAAATTAAAGTAATTCTTTCATTCTTCTTCTCTTTCAACATTTATTGGGAAGGAATCCGCAAATTAAAATGTAATTTTGTTACTTTCTTTACTGTTTTTGAATAGCTTTATTGTTGGCTTCCTAAATTCATGTTCTAGGGGCAGTTGGATAGCAAGCACAGCAAGAGCTATTTGAGTAAACTTCAGTAATCCACTTTTGATTTTTAATTTTAACAATGAGCAATCCTATGTTCATTTTCTATGAGCCATTATCGTGTGCGCACACGAGCGAGCCTTTCTACATCTAGCACGCCGCTGGAGCCGTGGGACACATTTGGCGAACATTATCTTTCACACCTAATTGTAATGGATCAAATAACATGTTTCATTAAAGAAATTTCCATTTTTGTACATCACTGATTTTTAATAAACGTTTAACATCGATCCGTCTTATTGTAACACCTTTTATTTCGTTTAAGTTTATACTATAGAACCGGCCCTAAGTAGATGTAATAAACTCAATTTTTAACAGAATTAATAACTCTACTCGGTTATTTAAAACTAGCTAGCTTTTCTACTGGAAAATATTTATATGTCATTTATAGGAAATTGTTGAAGTTGAATCTCCTCATCACACTAATTAAAAACAGAACAAGCAAATGTCAAAATTGGCGTTAAAATAAATTTGAATTTGAATACACAACGGTCTATATCTATCCCTTTGTCTCCAAAAGTTAAATTAACTTTGCACTCGATACGATACAGGCTGTTAAGCGTGTGTTTAAAAGAATACAGATAATATTTTTGTGCACTAAATACCAACTGCAGTGCTTCTTAAGAAAAACAATGTGTCTTGTGCTACCTCGATTTGCATATAGAACTACTTTTAAATAAAAATAAAAAGAAGTACTGTTGAAATCCTAATGAGAAGAGATCAACCATTAGCCAATGATTACTTAGCCAAGCAATAATTTTATGGATTTTTTGCTTTCCACAGTATTAATGTTCCTGTAAAATGTTGTTAGATGAAATAGTCTAAAGGTAAAAAAAATGTTGTATTTCTGGTGATAATATTTTGCGAATTTATAAAAATTGTACGTCTTTATATTGTAAAGAACTAACAAGAGCTGTATAATAATAGTGAATATCTCTAGTTTTAAAAAGTCTTACCTTTATACGAAATAAAGCAGAAGTCCTTTCCACATTCGTTATTAAAACCTAAAGCTTTTTCGGCGTACAGCGATAAAATGACAGAAGAGATGTAGTATACAGGAAAATATTTTACAGAAGCCATTCTGAAAGGAAGTAAATGATTTTTTAGTTACATAATAAATATTAATTATGAGACATTAAAATACTTTATTTTTTACAGTACAAATAAATTTGATTTTTGAATAAACAAAATCATAAAGAAAGCTGTCGCTTGTAACAAAATCTCAACATTTTGTTTTAAATATATTTTTAAATTAATTAATTTTTGAATATAATTCACTAATAGCGCAACAACAATATTATTATGAAGGGGAATTCAGACAACACCTTACAGAATTATCTATAACTTTTGCGATAACTTTCTTTTCTTCTTTCTATGCAATTGAGAGCCTATATTATTTTAACGTATGTGTTCTATATTCAAAAAATCGCATTAAAGCGGAATATAACCAATTATATTTCACTGAGAACCTCTCTGTACATAATGTTTTGGACGTTAAAGACTCCCGTAATTTGTATTTTAAGACCAGACATTGATCGACATCGCGATTAATCTACGTATAGATGACCATGAGCAAAGATTAGTTTATTATCATTAATATGTAATCCCAAGCAGTCAAAAGTTTGACATTTACATTTATTTATTGTCATATCAAAATTGAAACGTGGTTCTTATTGAGGACAAACGGCAGGTCATTGCTATCATTCCTGTGCTCTCGTGAGTCAAAATCGAACAATAAAGAATTGATTTCTCAATATTTTGTACAACTAATGGAGTTCCATTACACAAACCGTTATCTATATATTAATTATACAAAGAAAGCTCCCGGTTCCGTATTTCAGCCACTTTTTTATATGGAGTTTCATCGAGCTTTTCTTGAAATTTTATAATGGCAACACTGATCCGCATCAGTTCGGGGTTGTGTTCATTACTTTGGGGTTGCGTTCCTGAGTAACTTTGGTGTTAAGTTCCGTGTTTGCCACCGATAAGCATGCAATACATGGATTTATTGGAACTTTTCTCATTTCATGATTCTGCATGGTAAAATATTTTGCAAGTGTCTTTTATTGCTTTATTGCATGGGAGGATTAGGCCTACAGGGGACATCTTTGAAAAAAACGCGCTTTGAAACTTAAGGTGCAAATTGAGGGAATATATAAAAACGTTATGTCACTCATATAACTTCAATTTGTGCAATTGCACAGCGGTCTCCTAGTTAATTTAAATATTACGAAGCAGCATAACAATAGGTCTGCCTCTTTGCTTGCAGAAATTATAATTCCTGATCAGGTCACTGCAGAAAGTCGTTCCCTAACTCGATCTGACGTTTAATTCTTGCTCACGCCTTAACTTCTCCTCCTGCAGGTAAGTTAAAAATTTGGCAGCAGCTTTGAATTGCCTGCCATTTCCTTATTCGCAGACAGCAAATGTCGTTTGTGGGATTTTCAGGAAGTCGTTCCCTAACTACTGCAGTGTAAACCCCCACTACATAAATAAGGAAAATGGAGGAAATTTTACTTGCAGAAATAAGGGAACAGACCTAATAGCTCTTTCTTTTAATATCAACTTATGAGGTGGTAATGCAGAAGGTTAACACTAAACCTACCGCAATGCTTACAACTGAGATAGAAATAATACGCTGAATAATGCAACTGAAGAGAGGTCACCGGTCAAAATGACCAGGGGCCTTATTCACGAATTCGATTCGACTAAAATATTGGTCGTTATTGAATTTTCGGAATTCGTGAATTCGATACTGGTAAAGATACCACTCGATATTCATATAAAACTTTAACGTTTACGTTTGTTTTATCGTATCCAAGGCATGAAATTATCGTTAGGTTTGCATGAAATTCATACTTTCTTATAACCATGCTTTAAGTTCTTTACGATCGAATTCATGAATACGAAATTAATACCGAATCGAATATGATACTCGTATCGTATTAGTAATCGAATCGAATTCGTGAATAGGGCCCCAGGTTTGGTAGGTTTAGTGTTAATATCGAAGCATTATTTTATGTGGCCACAGTTATTGTCAAAATGTGTGCTTCACAAATTATCTTATCGCCAGGTAATCTGTACATTAAACTATATTACTGTACTTGGATGTTAATATCTTCCCCTGACGCATCTTTAGTGAGAGGATCGCTTTTTTCCTTAAAATTAATTTTTATTTCTGACTTTGTGTTTGTCACTATATTCGCTTAAAACTTGATTCTAATCTTCTGTTTTTATCTTTTAAAAATTTATACATAAAATTTTGCACTTGCGGAAACACTTTTCAAGAATCTATTTCTCCTTCTTTAGTTCCTCTTGCCTAAATAAGACAAAAAAACAGCCTGGGTAAGTAGATAAGCTATGCCGGTTCTGAGTCAATTTTTCGTTGAGGATCTTCATAGAGATAGAAGAATGGAGTCGCTAAATGCCGAAAAGTCATAAGCATTTCCTCCACATTCTCAAAGTAGTTTCTCCATGTAGTTGTGCCAATTGCGGCACTAGAAATTAGTGTCTGGCGATGATTCCCTTACGTTTTATATACGTTTATATACGTTTTGTCGTCGATCACTGGAGTTCAGGGGTAATGAGAACATCTAGATTTGAGAGAATGTAAACAAATGACAATGGGAAATTAAAATTAAATTCCTGGCGTTATTTGGATTGCATTTTCATAAATTGCTTTATTTTCGAGTAGATTTTCTCACACATTTATGTACAAAAGAAACAAACTTCACCGAAAAAAGGATTTTCCTTTCAAATAACGCCGATTATTTCGGCAACACATCACGGCACATTTCATGTTAAATAAGTTTTCTTTAACAGAACTTTTCACCAATATTTGAGCACTATCACTTTAATTAAACTCTTTTTAACACATTTCCCGCGATATTTAACTAACTATTTCTTTCATATTATATTACTTGTTAAAAGAAATTAACAACTCCGAACAAGCACTTTTTCCTCTAGTCATCATATGATTTTGACACCATTTAAGGGGTACTCGTCACGAAGTTTCCCTCTATTGATACAGAAAAAATGCATATTTTCATATACACAATTTACACAAAAGTAGCGACTCCATGTTTTTTTTAGCTCTATGAGGATCTTAGAAGTCTAAACCTACATTTGGCAGGTGTCAAAGTTTTCGTGGTTGGCGAGAGAAAAATTTTCTAAGCCCATATTTTCAGTCTTTGATGTGGATGAACATATTCTGATATTGCGTCATAGACTGATTGTAGACGGATCTGAGCCTTAGTTTGAGCCACAGATTAGGGATTAATACTTTTTCGTAATTAAAAGGACCTTCCACGTCCCGAAGGTGAAAAATATAGTTATTTTCGAATTCGTTGTCCCGTAAACTTTCGTTTTCCGAATCGAAACTTCTTAATCCTTTTTGGTCTTGAAATCGCACCAGATCATGAAATTGGGATTACATCATCAAAGCTGAAATTGCGAAATTCATCACTCGGAACTTCGTAATTTAATACCTTCAGATTTATATACATCAATAATTCGGAGATCCGGCGTTATCTGTACTTTTGTCTATGTGGGATTTATATCGAAAATTTATCTTTGGAATATTTGAGTAATATTTCTCGAAACCCCGTGTTATTAACATCTTGTTTATGTGGGATTTTTTATGATAATTTAACTTCAGGTATACAGAGTTACTGGTTTGATGCTTGAGACCAGGTATTATCATCATTTGTTTATGTGAAATTCGTATCGAAAATTTAGCTTGAGATATGGAAATTTCAATATCTTTGACAAACTCGACATCAGGTATTATCAGTATTTGCTTTAATTAGAGTTGTTATCGATGCCTTAGTTATTGGGCTTGAGATGTGTTTTTATATTTACAAGGTCGAGATCAGACGTTATCAGCATTTTTATGTTGAGTTTTCTATATTACCAGTACCATGTTTTTTTAAGTCCATATCTGACAGGTGTTTGGTATATTAATGTGTTATCATAATAATGATATTATATCTCCTTCTTTCATGTGGAACACCTTTCCGTGATTAATTTTTTGTCTCTTTCAACGAAACATTTTCAGATTTGGTGATCCTTTAAATACGGAAATACTGTAGTATAAAAACATAAAATATATGATCAGCCTTAGGCTGATTACTTGGTACCCTATGTGATATAAATATAATTCATCTCATAAAACTCTTCTCTACAAAGTTTTAGAGTGATAGGTTGCTTCCTTTTCGAATTATGGCCAATAATCAGAAATTCAATATTACGGCCAAACCAAGGAGAGGCGGGACATGGGCTGTTTTCGTTTCGACTTGGAGGGAATATGAGTTATTTTCATTTTATTGGTTAGGCGTCTCATAGAACTGCTCCCTACTAAATTTGAGAGCTGTACGTTGTTCCCTACCCTATTTGAATTATACCCAATAATCCAAAAATTCAATATGACGGCCTATTGAAGTAGTGGGGGGATTCACCCCATTTTCGAACTTAGATCTGCAAATTTTCTGAAAATAATATATACCAAATTTCAGCCTTCTAGCTCAATTCGTTCTCGTGTTATCGTGTACACAGACGGACGGACAGACAGACGGACATGCTTAAATCGATTTTCTTTCACATTCTGAGCATATGTATATAATTCATTCTGCTCTAGCATTATTGGTTCTATACGTTACAAATGTTGGATTAAAGCTAATATACCCTATAGGATATAAAAATTCATTTCTTTTAAAATTGTATCGCGCAAAGTTCAGAAGTACTTTCGTGCAGATTAATTCAAATCCAATACTAATGCAGAGCGGGTGGAAATCATTACATATACACATGATTTAACCAATACTTCAAAGTTTCTACAGTATGGAGTTGCTATACGCATTAACAGGGTATCATCAACTATCATTAAAGAAACATGAATTTAATAATAGTATAACAAACTTGGTACGAAGGGTTAATTTTCGAAAATTTCATCCACCATCTGAATTTGGCAAATCTGACCTGGGATTCGTAATCAGTGACCCCAAAACCCCCATACACCAAATTTGGTGCAAATCGGTTGATTTTCAAAAAATTCCTCCGGCATGTTGGGTCCGCCATCTTGAATTTCGCAAATCCGACCTCAGATTCGTGATCAGCGACTTAAAAAACCACCGTATACCAAATTTGGTGCAAACCGGTTGATTTTGAAAAATTCGACACCATATTGGGTTTTCGACTGCCATATTGGGTCCACCATTTTTGATTTTGTCGATCTACCAACTACAATTTTTTAGAGGCGTCTATCAGCTACAGTTTGAGCCAAAAAACGACCCGATCGGTTGCGAACTTTTATTTTTACAAGTTATTTTTGCTGGACACTCGATTTTTCTCCGGCTTCCGGCCGCCATATTGGATTTTTCAAAGGTGCACTCGGCATTTTTTTGGTTGCTTCTAATTTTGGTCGTAGCTCTGATCCGGTTGACGCGGATCGTCCCATATATATTGTCGCTGCAAACCAGAACTATGGTAAGTCCATTAAAGCAAATTCTACACGAAGGCTGTTTTTTTAAAGCTGTGATAATTTAAAAATAACAAAAGGAATTTCATGTTCAAATTCAAAAAAATTATTAAAATTTGATAAGTGGTTAAAAAAAATACAGCAGTTGCAATCATTCAAATTGCTCTCCTGTAAAATTTTATTTAATGGATTTACGATAGTTCTGATTTACAGCGGCGATTTATTCTTGAGGTCTCTGAGTACGATTTTGAAAAAAGCTTAGACTTACGGAAAAATGTTTTGAAAAAAAAGGGGCTTGACTCAAGGTCAAATTTATAATATTTATAATTTCTGGGCCAAAGCGATCTCTAGGGGTCACTTCAAGGTCCAATAAAGTAATTAAAACTAAAGGGTGCGCCCACAGTAGGACGGCCTGCAGGTTTGAAGGTCAGCTGTGAATATGCAGGAATAAGTAGCCGCGAACATGATAACTGTAAACGTGTTATTTTCTTTTCTCCCCTACGTCTAGGGTATAATATAAAAGGTCTAAACCAATTATAGCTTCTTTCCTTATTTCTTATATACACTTATTCAAACGATTGAGCTTGTTTAAAAATGTTTTAATTTTATCTCACGTTATTTTTGTTATATTAAGTTTGACAAGATTTGTACTTATTGAATATAAAAATTTTGTTACGAAAATCTCAATTGCGTAGTGTTATTTTAAGCAAGTTCGTTTTGAATAAAGGTGTACGCTCAATTTTAGATACTAGATTATCAAAATGTTATAAGCGACAGAGGCCATTACACTAGAATTAGTACTTGCATAAATAAGTAATACCACATTAATTTTATTATCTATATATTAATTATACAAAGAAAGC
>QYTT01088787.1:2943-14151 GCA_006980735.1 Dasypogon diadema | reverse complement strand
AGTAGAATATTTCAAAAGTACATAAAATAAATTTCAAATTGAGGACTAAAATATGGCAAATTAAAACTGGAAGAAACGTGAATCTTCCGTCTTCGCATATTCCCATCTTCACATCCCCTCATCTACCCATCCTACCATCTTCCTCCCATCTTTTAGTCTTTCAAACTTCCCATCCTCCCATTTTCCCATATTCACATTCTCCATCTTCTCAACCTCCCATCCTACCGTCTTTCTATCTTTCAATCCTCCCATTCTCCCCTTTTCACATCTTCTCATCCCCATTTCTTCATTTCTCCCAACTTTATAATATAGTAGAGTCCGGTTATAAAGAACGTGAAAAATGTCCCAAAACCAGCTCGTTATAGCCGAATTCTTTATAACCGGTAAAATAAAGCTTATGGTAGGAACGTTGTTATTTGAAAAATAGGACGTAATAATCGAGGGCTCGCTAGACGCTACAAACAAGTTCGTTATAACTGAATACTAGTGTGTATAGAAGCGAAAACCACTTATCACGAAATCTTTTAAGGAACTTTTAAGCCTACGGACTTGAAATTAGGCAGGTAGGTTCCTTATAAGACGTAGGCATCCGCTAAGAAAGGATTTTTCGAAATTCAACTATACAATTTTGAAAAGTATTCATCGGGACTAATCTTTTAATACCAAACTTAACTGGAAAAAAAGATGTGATGAAAATGTCGCGATTTTCTCTAGGCCTTCATTTTTCGCATTCCAAAGGTGACTTCTACACTAATTTTTTAATTACTCTGGAATGGATAGTCCGATTTTAATGAAATAAAGTATAGTGGAAAGGAAAGGGATATGACTTTTATCCTCAACTACAGAGAGGTTCACAAAGTTTCATTCCAATCCGCAAGATGGCAGTTTACCTCCAAAATTCTCCAATTTTATTCCATCCAATTTCACACCATAAATATCAACCGATTTTAACCAAATTCAGTATGTACAATCTTTTTATGACCCTATTTTTAAATTATACTCAAACAGTTACTTTCGACAAAATGTAGACACTAAAATTACAAAATGTAAATTTACAACCCGATTTTTCACTTTTTCGTAAAAATAAAAACTAAAGAATTTGGAATGGTCTCAAAAAAACTACAAAAACGAAAAGAATTTTGAAAATCAGTTGATAATTACCTGAGATATTAAATTTCCAATGTAAAATAAATACAAATTTTCCCACTAGCACAAAACTGATACGTTTCATTCATTTCTACAAGTTCTTTATATTCCGTATAACATTTCAGTTGCTGCCCGTGATTTCTGTTCTATGATAAGTTAAAGCTTGGGATGAGATACTATATTGCGTTACTACAAAAACTACTCCACTTTTTCTCACTGAGAGTCGTGTCTATGGTTTTATTCGATTATGTATGTATCCACAACATTGGTAACTATTTGGACCTAATGCATATCTAAAATCAATCACAATCACAGTGCAGTAGGACACAACTTATTGTAGAAACTTTTAATGCCCCCTAAATATTGTACACCTAGTGATAAAATTTTTGCAAAGTTTATTAATTTTTGTATATTATAATAATAAGATTTATTAATATATTACTTATAAAATGCCGTAACATTTGCTTTCCTTTTAAATACCTTAAAGTTGTTTTCTGTTCTAAATAAGCTAAGAAAAAATACGACCATTATATTCTCAGCATATTTGTAGGCAAAACCATTGAATTTATTTTCGGACCTTTAACTTAACTACTAAATGCTTGCAAAACCTGAATTTCTTTATAACTGTTGATATAAAAAGAAATCTCAAACTTACCTAAAACTATTAAAAGTCGCTTTATGTGCTCTGCTTTTAAAATGACGCCCTCCTTGCTGGAAATGATGTTATTACCCGCTTAACACAAGATCCTGAAAGGATAATAAAATTGCCATTATAAAGCGCTGTTACCCTCAACAATAACGAAAGTGAAAAACGCTCTTGAATTGAAAGTGAGAATTTGCCTGATATGCAAATCTCTTCGTAATTAAGATCTAGACATCCTTTACGGGAAGTGTTTATGCTTATGAGGAGCATTTCATTAAAGCGCAAGCAGCACATTTTGGTGTTTTGATGTTTTTATTTACTTTGTACTAAAATAGACTCTTACCATCCACCGAGAAGAAAAGTCATTTAGATAGAAAGTTTCACGGTAGACCAATCTTTTTGTTTTTCTTTCTTGAAAAGTATCTTAATAAGGGAGTGTTATTGGAAAACAGAGAAGCATGTTTAATCTTTGGGTGGGATTTAATGGTTAAGTTAAGATTTATTTGTTTGATCTGCGGATAGTCTTACTGAAACTTTTTTTAATCAAGAAAATTCATAATAAATTCTGGGCAATATTTTCACAATGCATAATTACAACTGATGCGATTATTTGCACGTTATCAAAACCCAAACGCCCGTTTTTAAAATTTTTGTCTGTCTGTCCATCTGTTTGTCCGGGCTAATCTTCGAAACGGCTAACCCGATTTTGATGGGACTTTCTCAAGTAGGTTGATACAAGCTACTTTTTATTCCCTATGTAAACAATTATAAATGTAACTGCCACGAAGGCACTGCACACATATAATAAGTATGATAGTAATATAAGTATTTTTTTATCTATATAGGCTCACTTTATTAAAACATTATATAAATTAAAGGCTCAAAAAATACGCGGCGCTAGCTAAGCTACCTTATATATGCAATACAATATATAAAAACATGCAATACACGGCACAAAAAAACATAAAAAAGACAGAAAAGAGTGGCAAAAGGCACACAAAGAATACATATAAAAAGACAAAAGAACTATAAAAATACCACAAACTCTAATACAATGTAAGATTAAAAAACACATACACACAAAAAAAGCTTAGCCGAACAAATAATTTTTAAGTATGAATAGAGTCTTGCGGAACCACCCTGTAGAGTCACATAGGCCCACAAGTTGCTCGGGGCATCACCCCAGCTTTGCCAGTCCAACGGGGGACCCACCTTTCCCGCGGTATCTGCAGCGCTCCAAAGTGGGGAGAAGCCCCGTGGACAAGTGCTGCAAAGACTGCAGCCTGCACTATCAGTGAAAGGCCAGTCTGCTGTCCTGTTGAATGTAACCTGCTTCGCCGCCGGGTATTCGAAACGCAAGCGCCTTTGCAACCTGGCAACGAAGAAAGACTTAAGCGCCTCTGTGTGCTCGTGTCCTGTGTCTGTGGTGTGATACCCACTCTACACCCTCAAGCAATAGAGGTGAATCGTGGACTTGGCCAGCGTCAGCACGAAGGTGACCAAGCGGTTCACCCCATTGCACCTCCTTGGCCCCAGCAGAAAGGATGCTCTGGTGATGCCGAATGACGGGTTTACCAGCCAGCACATGCTGCCGACGAGGTCCATTAGGCCACCCAGAACTGAGCAGAAAAAGTACCTGTGGAACAGAGTATCCTCCCCCCGGAGAGTGAGCAAACCCGTTGAACCCGCCGGTCGATGTAAGACAGCTGATTTGGATGCATAAGACTGTGATGCAGCAGTTTGAATGCCACATCATATCCATAATTGGATGGATAACTGTAGATTACTCTGCTACTTATCCCCGCAATCACGCCCAAATCGACCCCGAGGTGAGCACGCACACGAAAGCGTCCTCCAACCGAACCCCAGCGTCACTGGTACTCAATCTTCGGAACCGCTCTCGTGCCGAGGCGACCAGTTCGTGCCCTGGTGTGGTGTGTACTTGTGTAATGCAGTCCCCGGAGGCATTGATGACATCCCCGAAGACTACAATCCGGTCTGACAGTACCCTTAACCTCGAGCACCTCTAAACACCGAGTCCACAAAACTCCGGATTTCCGCTGATCGGAATCTCCGCAAACTGCTCGTACTTAATTTCATTCCACTTGAGGTGGTATTCTGGCCTGAATTTGCTCCAAGTCTGAATCGTGCGGATCATATAGTGAAACCAGTCGTGAGGAAAGGGCGGGCGGACAGAGAGAAAGTAGTAATGCTCCCCTATGCCGCGACTCCCCAATGCATCCACCCATAGCCGAGAAATCGCAGTGTCTTTGCGGAGGAACACTCGGATGAGTGCTCTAGCCTGTAAGCACTCACGACTAAGTCGGTGACACCCGAACCGCCCATTCTGACATATGATGGACAATGTATACAAAGCCATTCTATAATGACCGAATTTCATGGCGCATCCAGGAATACTATCATATCCATAATAGTGAGGGTGGTTTGTTTTAATGGCATTCAACTACCTTGTTGTGTATTTACTTCACGGAAAAAATATCGGCTGAACATCGCTCTGCTGGTGTGCTTCTAAATCCTTCAAAAGATTACGGTGGGTAAAATGAAGGGAAGTTGAAGTCTGAGGGGAGCGAGAACTGCTCTACTTCTCGGTTCGAAGGTCTGAGGAGTACAAATCTCAATCAATAGCTTCAGTGATTTAAAAAAAAGAAGCATCTCAAAAGATAATAATTTCATTTTCACGTTTGTAACACAATTCCTTGCATCACCAGGTGGAAATATTTTTGAAAAGAAAAGACAAAGTGTACAATTTTGAAAATTTCAAAGAGTGTGTGTATGTTAGAGTTGCGTGTTCAAAACCTTTTTGATTTCGGTCCATATGAAATTCTGAAGAATGAATTTTTACTATTTTTAAATGTTGATGATGACATCTTTTCCGAACTGAATTTTCTAACAGCGAAAGCCATTAATTAGAGAATTCCAGCGCCCACTGTCCGAGAGTCTCCTCGAAGGACCTAGTTGTAAAGCTAAGTGGAATAATCCCCCGTAACCGACTGACATTTTGGTATGAGCTGCCCGAAATACATGAAAACACTGATGAATTTGATTGAAGTATTAAGTTTTGAGCTATTTATTAATTGTTTATATAAATTACTTTGAAATTACTTTAATTGAAATTACTTTATTAAGTGCCGTTTTTCCGAAACCTTTTTTAGTTATAAACTTAGCTTACACTGACAAAAAAAAACAAGAAAATAATTTTACACAACAAAGTACTACTCATTGGGATTTTTCATTTTAGTACGGCAGTACAAGAGTCTAACTGTAAATAGAAAAATCAGAAATTGATTTCGACAAACTAAAAATCCTAAAACCAGACCCTCATGGACCAAATAGAGATTCTGGAATCTGTGAAAAGATTCTCCCAGAACTGAAAACCCGTTTCGCAACTATTGATATTGCTCACTTCCATGCAATGAATTTATTGCTCCGTTCATATTTCAAGCTAATTCCGGCGCTATTATCATAAGAAAAAAAATTGCATGAGGATATAAGGCTGGCACTTGAGAGCCCGGATAAAAACTCATTAAAATGTGAAGTCAGAGTAATGAGAGCTCCATGAAGTAGGTTAGATTATGCGATGTGGGGTGTACTAAAACTTCAAGCTCGCCTCCAGCTGTTCACCCGGGATAGTTGAAATATATGGGCATAGTTACAAAATATTGCGAAAGTCATTAAAATTTAACACGATGTAAACAACAAAATATCCATAAAGGAGCTGGCATAACGTGTAACATGCCAATTAGTACAATAATTTATTGCGCCGTGAAAAAAGTATAATGTTAAATTGATTTTAATGGTTCAGATGTTTGCATATTGAATTACAAATTGTTTTAGTGCCTCTTTGCATTGGAACGTCCGCAATTTTAATGAGAGATATTTAGATGACATTTAAAATATCTCAATTATGCTAAATAATCTGATTGGTAGTTATAATTTCATTAAAATGCAATATTTAAATTATTTCCTTTTGACACAGTTATACGCATGTATGTATAAATCCAGGCATTAAGAATGTCAAATTGTATTCTATGGAAGTTGTGTTTTTGACGATAAATTTCGCTTCACTGAATTTCATAAAATAATATGCACTTCTAATTATTCGCTTAAGATAACATATTCTTTGGTCGTATTAAAATATTTCTAGGAGAACGTGATTGCGCTGAATGCAATTTAAAATGAATTTATTCAAAAATGCATGCAACAGCTGTGAGATTGCATAACTTGAATAAAAAAAGTTTTCAATAGTTTTTTCATGCTCAGAAGTTATTGAAAAACAAACGAACTGAAAATAACAAATTGCAGCAAAACAAATTAAATTGCCAGCTAAATTTAATTCATGAAAACATATAAAGGTAGGTAATGATAAATAGATTAAATAGATTTTCTGCTAATACAGAATACCGGAATTACAAAGAGAGAAATTGAGAAAAAAAGACTAAAATAAGTTTCATTCATAGAGCAATTTGGGGATTGCAATCACTCATTTTTCTCCTTCTCAAGGGTCGTGCATACCTTAAAAATAATCAAAATCAAAATAATCAATCCCCCTTTTCCACGGAACTAGTCTTGTATACAATTCGCTTTAACTAGTCTTGAGTTGGTGGTAGCATATAAAACAACCCAACAGGAAATTGTAGAACCCCTTCCTGAGTATTGCCTTATAATATATATATTAGGGTGTCCCTTATATGACCAAAAGAAAATATTTTTCGAATTTGCTAACGCATACACCCTAACTTTTTTACAACTACTATGGCCTACTCACATGCGAAATAACATTCGTCTACGATGATTACAACCCCTGCCGACGAGCCTCTAAAGTTTATCAAAATAAGCGAAATTTACCTCTTGTGGATATGTTGCTAGTTCAAAATACTTCACTATTCTAAGATAAAATAATAAACCAAAACATCAATTAACAAGAGTGGAATATATTTAAAACAAAAAAAATTATTTAGGATATTTCCTTTTAAGAGTCTCCTTTTTACAGTCAGGGTATACAGTTTTCTGTGTTCCTGAACACATCGTAGAAGATATTGCTTTTGTTCTTCATTTGCCGTGAAAGTCTTGTACGAGTTTCACCGCTCTTTCCGCAGTATCGTTGACTGCTTTAAGATGGTAAACCTGTTTTTTTGGCTCGGGCGCTTAGATCTCCATAGTAACTTAAATATATAGATATATATTTAAGACAAAGAAGGCATGCCACCAGATCAGCAGCGTCTTATCTTCGCTGGTAAATACTTGGAAGATGGCCGCACACTTTCTGATTACAACATCCAAAAGGAGTCTGCCTTGCATTTGGTTCTTCGTCTTCGTGGCGGAATGCAAATTTTGCTAAAAATCCTTCCCAGTGAGGATCACTTTGGAAGTCGAACCATCAGGTACCATCGAGAATGTAAAGGCTAAGATCTAAGACAAAGAGGGAGATCAGATCAGTAGCGTCTCATCTTCGCCGGCAAGCAGTTGGAAGACGGACGTACTTTTTCTGACTACAATATCCAGAAGGAGTCGACTCTTCACCTGGTACTCCGTCTGCGTGGCGGAATGCAAATCTTTGTCAAAACTCTGACTGGGAAAACCATCACACTCGAGGTAGAACCCTCTGACACCATCGAAAATGTAAAGGCCAAGATCCAAGACAAAGATGGGATTCCACCAGACCAGCAAAGTCTCATTTTCGCGGGCAAACAGCTAGAGGATGCACGCACCCTCTCCGACTACAACATTCAAAAAGAATCAACTCTGCATCTCGTCCTCAGGTTGCGGGGTGGGAATTAGTAGAAAGTCGTCCTTGCATTGCATTGCTCTGCACAGTAAATTCCAATTTCGATATTTTATATTTCTTATTTACTTTGCTGATAGAATAAATTTGTTGAATAAAAATAAAATAAAAGTACTAAAGGATGTAAGTGGTTATTCAGGTAATCGTTTGTAAGCGAAGGGGTAATGAGTGAGAAATCTCGATTCGTTTGCACGTCTGAATTTATAAAATTTCGTTTATGCGCTTTTTCTATGCTGAACATGGCAAAAGGGCTTTCGGCTTATCAGTCCTTTGCTTTACACACTGGGTGAAAACTCTTCAGAATTTGTTACACATACATTTTTTTTTATTATAATTTTATACATACATATTTTTGTACTAATTGTGTGAAGGTGAAGCCAAAAATTTTAAATTCATCAGGAATAGTTTTGTGAGGCTGTTTCCCAGTAGTGTTATCCTTAGAAATTTGTTTGGAAATTTACAGCCTACAGAGGAGGTCGTGCGGACGGACGATAACCACCCTGCGTTAATCCCCTCTGCTGAATGCGGCCGGGTGTTGAGCTAGGAAAAGCTCCTCCTGAAATGCCGAGGTTTCATCCAGTTAGGGAAATGATCATAATGAGGGTTTAGAGAATCTCGGTTTTCCGAAACGGTTTCTTCTGCTCCAGCTGCTCAACAAGTGTAGTTCAAACTTTAGTGCGGTCTTCCTTAAATTAACTCCCGGGATCACAGCTCAAGATTGAGGATCAGGTGAAGTTATATTATATATCACATTATAGAAATTTTAAAAACTTGTGTTGCAAATTTTGGCTTCGCTTCGTTTTTTTTTCGATTACTCTTGTGGAACTAACGTGAGGAATAATTACCATTGTGTGAAGTTTGTGGTTATTTATTTCATTATTAATTTTTGAATACATCTAAGTGAAGTACACACGTAGGAGACAAAAAATGGTGTTTAAAAATTTCAATTAGTAAAACTCAAGCCGCGGCTAGCAAAAATATTAAAACCGAATAAAATAAAGCGACACAAAACATACTGAAGACACTGAAGTGACTGAGAGTTCGGAGAAAGTCGAGAAACGATCGAGGATCGAGGAAGACGTCCACCAGAAGCCAGCAGAAATTGCGGAGGAAGAAAATAGACTAAGGGAATTACCTCGGGATAAAATTATCTAGGAACTATTAATCTTATTTCACGTATGAAGATTTTGTTAATCTTTAACCCGTAGACACTTTACTTTTACTAACCTCAAGTAGATAAAATTTAGATTGGTAGCAGGGCGGCCGCATAGGGGACATATTGTGTACGATATTGTGAACCGAATTTTATTGAAACCAAAAAAATATAATTAAATGAAGTGAGATTGCAGTTGATTTGCAAACAAATTCGTCTCATTTCCAAGATTAATGCAAGGTACAGCAGCACTATTTGAAAATATTGACCCCATAAGGAAAGAAGCAAGAAGATGCTGTGAAGCGCTTTTCTAAAAAATTTGTAGTTCCAAGAAGTGTTAAAGGTGAAGAAAAAATTGTAACACGAACGATACCTCCGGGGGAATCAACTACTGATGTGATCATGAAGTATGAAGAAATAGTTTTTGATATCGGCATTGATGAGTTGCCGTTCTTCAAAAGTTCGTCAAAGGTAGGGAATAGTATTCCCTCTAGTATCAGAGATATTTCCGGCAGAAATTAGTTTAAATTAATTATTTTGATGAATCTGTAATCTGGATCTTCTTAAGGCATTCGAATACGTAGTTCAGTGTTTCCCAGAGTGTGGTACGCGTCCCCCGGGTGAACGGGAAGAGTTTGGTGGGGGTACATGCTGCACCGAGCGTTGGCTACGCCTGGTTCAGTCAGCAGCTTAGTCTTTTCGATTATAAACATAGAAAAGTATGGTGAGTTCTCCACTTCGTAAAGATGGAGTATCACGATTATAATAACGTAACTTTTTTGATCGAAAAAAAAGGAACAAAAGGTGCCTTCTTTAGCATTCATCTTCCCTTTGACGCTGCCTAGCACTGCGTGTTTCACTTCTTTTCGCAACTCACTCACATAGAAGTTCACTCTTTTCATTTCGCTTTTATTGAGGAATTGTTAGCCCATCGCAACAGGAATTTATTACAATTTTCCACAATGTTTACGAAGAATAAGAACGGTGATCAACCTCACCGACAACCATTTCGTAGTAACTAACCGTAGTTTCCTTTTTTAACTGTTCAGTACAAGTTCACAAAATTAATTTTCAATATTTACAACAAGTAAACCTAACCGAATCGGTCTTCCACCTTAATACTGACCACGCCAATCGCTGCCGAAGCTAGTTAATAAACGTAGCACGAAAAAAATAATTTCATCCCTCCCATTGATTATAATGAATGTTATTTATCATACAATATAAATTTTATTTATTTCATTTGTGCAATTGCACAAATTGAAGGTATATGAGGACGCAACGTTTTTATATGCTCCCTCAATTAGCACCTTAAATTTCAAAGCGCGTTTTTTTCAGAGGTGTCCCCTGTAGGACTAATCCTCCCATGCAAGCAAGCAATATAAAGACACTTGCAAAATATTTTACCATGCAGAATAATGAAATGAAAAAAGTTCCAATAAATCCATGTATTGCATACTTATCGATGGCAAACACCCAACTTAACACCAAAGTTACCCAGGAACGCAAACCCAAAGTAATGAACACAACCCCGAACTGATGTGGATCAGTGTTGCCATTATAAAATTTCAAGAAAAGCTCGATAAAACTGCATATAAAAAAAGTGGCTGAAATACGGAACCGGGAGCTTTCTTTGTATAATTAATATATAGATTATTATAAATGAATTTTATTTTTTGTTTATGTACTAAAAAAGGTAAACTAAATGTGTGAAGTATGTACAATTTTTTTTGACGAGGGGTACTCATTGTTACGAAAATTACAGGAGGGATAGACACAGATGTCGAAAGTTCGGGAAACACTGATGTAGTTGATTGATTTCCAGTGCACTTATTTATATGAGGTTCACCACATAAATAATGAAAATTATTTTCTCAACTCATTATTCTTAATTCAATTCCCAGAAATCGGTTTGGAGCTCCCTTAGAAACATTAAATTTATTTTGTGACTGAAGCTAATTCTGATAAAAAAGATTCATGTGGCATAATAAAAGGGTTTACTTCAAGAGGTATGGAGGAAATAAAGAAAAAGCATTTCTCAAAAAATCGAGTCCATTATAATTTCTGATACAACTTAAAGTAAAATTTCGCTAAACCGCTCTAATAAAATTTTACACGCTATAATCGTGTCCTTTTATAATTCCCCTTACTTCTCATTCATATTCATATCCTAGCCAATGAAAAAAACTTTCAAACATTTTATTCAACAGGAAATACTTATCTTACAGGAAGTAGTTTTGCACTGCTCTATAACGTTTACTGAATACAGTAATTTCCGTCTATTCATTATAATCCTTTTCAAACAATTCCTTCGATTGAAGCTGCTACAAACAACAGCTTGCTCTTTCCTTACAGTTCCAAGGGGATATTTTCTAGTGATTCCCACTAAGATCCCTGCTAGCCTAAGATGCCCATAAAAGCTCACACATTTCGACAATATTTGCACAAAGTGATAGCAATTCT
>QYTT01088783.1:15033-37208 GCA_006980735.1 Dasypogon diadema | reverse complement strand
ATATTTGCTCTATGTGCCCTCCATATTGAGCTAGACAAAGTACGAATAGTACCCCACGCAAAAAATCCATCGGTGTCAGATCGGCTGTCTCTGTTGATCAACTGAAAGCTCGACCTTGTTCAATCCAGAAATGAAAAGTCATAGTAGCCAATGCCTAATTTTGCCTACAATTTTGATTTAGTTTCCTGAAGAACTATCACCGAATGCTCACTTGGTAAAAAAACGAAAACATAATTGAGAAAAATGCATTTTTTTCTAAAATAAACAAAATTTTCCGCTTTTGAAAAGCAATATTCGTGGAACACAGAAGCACCCACATGAATGAAGTTGATAGCCAAATAAAGAGTAATCAATTATTTGTGAGATGAGATCCATTCGGTTTTCGCACGTCCAGTAATTTCGAAGTTAGGGTTCAATATTTCGGTACCAATTTGGACACAGTTTCATTAAGATCAAGATATGGCACGCTTTGTGTAGAACCCCACTATGAGTTGACTCGATCTATTTTGACGCTAGTTGACAAATTAAAGCAAACGAATCCGGACAGGTTTTCTTGTTTTCTTGTTTTCTTGCAAACTTTTAGATAAGCTTATTTTCTGACGTCACATTTCGTTATAACAAGATACAAGACGGAGATAAAGACTTGGATTCGGAAAGGCCCTATGCATATAATTACCCTGTAGCTAGACAACAATTATTCACTATTGCCAGAGGAAAATAATAATACTAATTATACACAAGATGCAGAAAAACAAAAAGGTCTCTTTAACACTTCTGTTTCAGTGATGATAGGCGTCACAGAATTGAATTCAGATGAAAACAACGCGTCATTTCCGTGCGTATGTAACCCGATTCATACATATCAACAACAAAATGTTTTGATTAAATTAAAAATGGATCTGCACGGAAAGAGCTTCGAATCAAATTCAATTACAGTGCAAGGTAAATAAACCGAATTTTGCTTAGCACTCCGCTGACTTCCACCCAGTCCGGGCACCGCTTTGCAGCAGAATTATTGTATGCATTATTTCGACTGGGATCGAGTAATTGGAGATTTATTTGCAGCTCTGCCGCTTGCCTAAATTTATCATATTTTACTTTTTTAATTGTCTGGGGACTTGTTGAGCCACTACAAGAGAAGGTTGAATCGAGTCCGTGAGCATGACAAACTGTTTTCTAATGTGAAGTGCCAAAATAAAATGAGATTTGGTTAGTATTTCCCCATGTAGGATAAAAACAATACTGCCACAGATGTAAATTAAAATCAGGCATGTACATTATTTCGAAAGTAGTAATTTTATCTTGGAGGAGTTTCCGTTTTACTCCGCACTCTTGACGATAAGGGGGCTTTGATTCAAACGTGAACTTTTTGCTGGCACGGTTCTCGTCGGATGTTGATTTCTTATGAGCTATTTAATTATATTCACTTCGGATTGCTTGCAAAGTGTTGTGATGTGCTAATAATAATTATTTTCTTGTTGACAGAAACCGAAAAATGATCAGCTATGAGTGGTGCTAAGCCTAGTGATCGCGGGGACGCACACAGTCCGCTACTAGCTGAAGAAAATAGTGAAGCTACCAAAAAGAAATGCCCAGGTGTAGTACGAAAAAACCGTTCCATTGATGGAACATCCGAAAAACACCATAGCATTGCACAGTTTTTTACAAAGAAACGCTCTATTATATTCATAGTTCTAACCGTGATTCTAATTTGTCTAAACACCACCGTTCTCACATGGGACAGTACCACGGACAGGATACCAGTTTACCACCGTTCACACGTTCCAGGCATGAAAGGTGAGTTTAAGTTATCTGTCTGTTCTTTTTCGTTTATTTCGTGTGTAGAGAACTTCAGAACTTTTCATGTAGAAGCGCATCATGAATTCTTAAATTAAACGTTTCAAGATTGTAAAAGGCTATGATGAATACGTGAGGCTTTGCATGCTCCTAATGTTGTGAATTTTGTATATTGTCATTTCCTTTTATCGTATTTTTGTTCGCATCTCTTCAGTGAAATCGAATATTTTAAATTCCAAAGCAATGCTAAAAAACAGACTACATATCTTGCACTCCAAATTCACCCTTTTGTAAATCTAATTCACCGCTTTGCAGATGAAATATTTTTTGGTAAGTTTTGTAAAAAAATCAGATCAAATACACATTAATTGTTAAAAAATTCAGAATTTTATTTATTCACATTTCGACTTTTGCTAAAATTGAAAACTGTGACAGTCCCGCTTTCAAAATAACCGATTCAAATATTATACGTAGATACTTAATAGGTGCATATTGTACACATGCATCACCTAACCAATAACTGTTCTTTTGTAGCAACTTCTGGTAACTTCACACATAAACATCGGCCGTTTTATAACGCACCTGCGCAAATGAATGCAGCCCTTTCGTCTCGTTGCTTTCGATTTCCGAAAATACGAAACGTTACGCTACGTAATATTTCACTATATACATATATTGTACTCACTTGCGCAGAAATTCGTACCTCAGAAATTACATCGGCTAAATTTTTTTTACGTTATGTAACGACCATTGCAACTTTTCCTAGTTCTAAGAGAACAAAATCACTGGTCCTTCCCTTGAGATAACTAGCAAAAAAGTTTCAAAAATATTACTAATATTTAGAGAATTACTTGGTCAAGTGCCGCGGAGAATTAATAATTTTTGTCCGTTTTTTAGCCTAGAGTGTCCTCTATCAAAGGCCATTTAAATTTTGAAAATTCACTCCATAGCGCGCAAGCAATAATAAAATTATATATATCCAGTTTTGGTCAGTTTTGTTCCTTTTATGGAGTGTTTCAACCCTTAAACCTTTTCACAGTAGATAAGAAGAATACGCGTCTCTTATTTTTCAGTTCCTAATTGTTCCTTATTGTTTCAAAACAAATCAAACTCCTGAAGAACTTTTATTGAAAGTGCCCAAAGTCACCCGCATTACGTAAAAGTGTGCACGTATTCGACCCACAGATTGAGTGTTAACTGATCCTTAAAATCATACCCGCTTGATGGGTGCAATCGATGGCTCTGTTTTGTAACTGTTTCCGTTAAAATGAATACATGAATTATGTATATGAAGTCACCAGCAGCTGCTGTAGCAGAACCATTATAGGTTACGTTTTGTATGGTTAATTATGTGTTGAGTATCTGCACACATCTTCTATACACATTATGTATCTATGATGTACATCTTTGAAATAAATAAAATTTTGAATTTTTAACAAAAAAGAAGAAACATTTGATTTTAAAAGGGGTGAATTTGATTTGCAAAAGTTCGAATTTGATTTTCAAAAGGTGAATTTGGAGTACAAAACCTGTATTTCCAAAAGCACACATATTCTATTAAATTGCTGTTTTCGGACTACTCAAGAAATTTAAAAATTACCACTAAAAATGCAAGGCTTCCCATAAATAATATGTATAAAAAATTTCAAGCATTTTGTATTTGTATTGTGGGGAATGTGGCACGCACTTTGATGTGTGGCATTCCAATAAGGAACTGAAAAATAAGAGACGCGTATTCTTTTTATCTACTGTAAAAAAGTTTAAGGGTTGAAACACTCCATAAAAGGAACAAAACTGACCAAAACTGGATACATATAATTTTGTTATTGCTTGCGCGCTATGGAGTGAATTTTCAAAATTTAAATAGCACGCCGAGCACGTCCAGAAACTCAAGCCCGAGCTAGTCTCAACGGCCATGCCCGAGCAAGTTCCGTTTTCTTTTTCTCGAAACTCAAGACTGTCGAATCACCAGTGACCCTTGTTGATGTGGCGATGCACGTTATTCCACGCACGAGCACGTCACCAACCTTTGAATACGTCACTGTCGTCTCGTTTCCTTTGGAGCTCGAGCATGTCCCCAGGCTTATCTGTATTTCCCGACGTTCACGACCGAGCACGTCCGACACTCACGCCCGAGCACGTCTCGATTTTCTGGACACTCCGTTTCTGGAACTAGAGAACATCCACCTAATCACAGTGACCTTTGCTGATGTAGTGATGCACATTACTCATACACGGGCACACCACCAACCCTAGACTACGCCACTGGCGACGGATTTCTTCAAGCCGTCGATACACCTTCAACCGATGTCCGACCTTGTTTCCCGAAACACGAGCACGCCTTATCGACCCTCAAGCATGTTTCCATCACCGCTCAAGCCGAGCATGTCTAAACGCTCAAGCTGAGCACGATGATAAGTTTCGACATGACGACCTGTGACGTCTTTTAGTACCCAAAAGTCAGCTGCCAGTAGGGTAATGTGGCGGAACGTGGCAAACACTTTAATGTGTAGCATTCCGGCACATAAGGTAGACTGGGATTTTTTCAAAGAAGAAATATTTTTGTTCTGTTTTTAGTTCGACTTGTTTTTACGTCGAGACGGTGCACCATCTTAGATTATATAAGAAAAACAGGATAGGCCACAACTATCATATACACTGTAGGTGTGACGCATTATGCTTATCTGACATTTCTAATCTTATCTGACGTTTCTGAAACGTAAATATACAAGTCTCAGGAAGAATTGCGAAGTTTTTCAATGTTAGTTTTTGTAATATTTAAAATAGTGTTGTGTATAAAGTAATAAGTGGTGCAAATTATTTATGAACTTTAAATTTGGTAAAATTAATTAATTAATTTACCAAAATGAAGTGTGATTCATTCAGTCGGTTTCAATCTGCCGTAAACTGCGCATGAGTCACTTTGTTGCAGCGACTTTAGTCTTGAATCATTGATATCTGCTACAGCAACTATTTCAATTTCCATGCGTCAATATAGCTCCGAGGCAATATTTAAGGCGACTCCTGACCTTGATACTCAGAATGTTTTACTATATCAAAGCGAGAGTCTAGTAAATACGGATCCAACAGACACAATAGAGCAGATCAGTCGATGGAGTATTCGTGAACCCAGCTTTGAACAATGCAGAACGATACAAGAGATACCAAGAACACCGGCGAAATACACCAATGATACACAAGCCAAGACCGAGTTTCTCGGAAACAAGGCTCACCCACGGAAGCTGAGAGGACAATCATCACAACACAAATGTAAGAAGTAGCATGATCCGTAAATCAACTGATTTGCATGGATACGTTCGCAAGCCTCTGCTGTACGCCTGACCCTCTTCAGGGTAAAACATATAAAATGCTAATTTTTGATCCTGATGTATTGGATATTTGAAGTGTGCACATTCATATATCCAATACTCATAAACAAATATGAACAACTAATACATCTTTGGAAAGTCAACAGTACGTAGTTTAGAATGAGTCCTTATATGTGGCCTTGTGTTGTCCTTAATATGACTTATAGCGATTTTAATAAATACATCTCTCTTGAAAGACGAAAAATTTTTATTCTTACAAAAAGTATGAGGGAGTGGTTTGGAGTGAAGAGGAATTAGAACAAACATTGATCCGAATCCATAGAATCGATTGATATAAATGTTCCAAGAAACGGGTACCTCCGCATTACTTTTATCCTTCCCTCTTCTCTTCACCCTCTCTTCTCAACGTAAATTCTTTATTAAACACTCAGTGAAAAACTAGTAAACTATATGTTTCATAACATTTCACTATCCTTACTTTAAGTTAAATTTTAAAAGTATTAACTTTATTTCGGTTTTCTCTAATTTATTAATTTTGCATGACATTTTGCATGTCTTTTTTCCATGTTACACTCGCATCACCAATTTGCATGCATTTTTGTTTGCAATTTTTAATGTTTGTGCACACACGATCTACGTGATGACTGAATACCGTTATTTGTGTAACCTTCACGACCCGAAATGAATGCCATAAAGCAGCCCAAACTCTGCCTTCAGGCTACCTTGTGTACAGCGATAAATGCAAGATGCCTAATATGGACCCATACGCGTCCGATGTAATGAAATACTTCAAGAGGCAAAAATATCGGCCGTGCAATAGTAATCAACCTTTAACAAGCACCAAGTATGACCCACAGAAGAAAGCCTACACTTTGCATTTGGACGAGAGGGTGCGTGAGAAGTACACTAAATCCGGGGGTGAACTGGATTGCTGCTACCAAATTATAGAAAGATCAGGAAAGGGGGCAAAGGCGGATAATGATTATAAGTAAGTTGAACTTAGGTAACATATTTAAAAAATGTCAAAAGTATCATTATAGGTTGAGCAGTTGCTTTAACTTGACAAAGTCCTTGCAACTACCAGCAACAGCACAAAACATTTTAGTGAAGTGCAAAAGTAAAAACCATCAAGTGTATGTCAATGCCCATGCCATGATCCCAGAACGACCGGAAATTCGGGAACGTTTGGACTTGTGGCGAAATAATGACACCAAGCCACCAATAAGTATTCTTCTGTTAGGAATAGATAGCATTTCTAGACAAAATCTTATCAGGGCTATGCCGAAGACTGCGCAACATTTGTACGATTCAGAATGGTTCGAACTAAGTGGCTACAATAAGGTAAGGAAAATTTTATTATTTATTATTGTTTTCTGAATTATGAAAACTATTCAAACTCAATCCTGAAGTTCACATGAAACTCTCAAAATGACTTTTTCAGATTGACGACAATACATTCCCAAACCTGATGGCTGTTCTGGCCGGATACAATTTATCAACAGCCTTTCACAAGTGCAATCCATACAAAGTCGGTAGCCTGGATAAATGCAACATAATTTGGTACACTTTCCAGAAGAATGGCTATGTTACTGCTTATGGAGAGGACGAAGCAAGTATAAACACCTTTAATTATTTGAAAAAGGGGTTTGAAAAACCTCCAACGGACTACTACCTTCGACCGTTCCTATTGGCAGCTGAAGCTCATCTTCCAGTCAAGCGCAAGTCTACATTAACATTTTGCTTAGGATACAAACATTCCGCCGAGTACGTGTATGATTACGCATTGGAGTTTGCCACCAACTACAAAGATGACTCATTTTTCGGGCTGTTTTGGGCGAACACATTCAGCCACAATATGATCAGTGACTGCTCTTCGATGGACGAGATAATTGTAAAGTACCTGCAGGAGTTTTCTAGCCGTGGGATCTTGGAAAAGAGCATTATTGTGTTCTTCAGCGATCACGGTATACGGTTCGGTCCGACTAGAAAACTCCTCTCGGGCCACTATGAGGAAAGGCTTCCATTTATTTTTATATGGTTGCCGCAGTGGTTGAAAGACCGCTATCCAGAGTTCGTGGACTCCCTTAATGTTAACAAAAACCGTCTAACGAATCCTTATGATATACATATGACTTTAAAACATATTTTAGAATTATCGGGAAGAGCGAAGAACCTTCCCAACGCTGAAGACTGTCCCAATTGCCAAACTTTACTACGACCGGTACCACACAGCCGATCTTGCGAGGATATTGCTATCGAAGATCATTGGTGCACCTGCTCTCCTTATGAAAGTGTGAATGCGAAATCGCCAATTGTACGCAAAATCTTAACATTCGTAGTGGAATATATAAACGATTATGTAGCCAGTTACAAAAATGGTTCTGTTTCCCACCTTTGTTCGAAACTAGAACAAGATGGGGTGAAGGGGGCATATAAAGCAATGCCACCCAAAAGTGATGCAGTAGGCAATAATTCTACATACAATAGTTATCGTATTGTGTTTCAAACAAAGCCGGGGCAAGGTCTTTTCGAAGCCTCTGTACGCCATCATAAAATGTCTGACGAATTCGAAATAACTGGGAGTATAAGCAGGCTCAACATCTATGCCAAGGACTCGGCATGCATCGGAGATGGGGGTGCCAAAAAGTATTGTTTCTGCATTAAGTCGTCACATGCAGCAGGACGAAAGTCTGGTTGACAATAAAGCAACGTTATGAACCTGTTTTTCTAGAATAGTGATTTCGACTGCACCACCAAGGTCCAAAAGAGAGATTGAGTTTAACTTCTCCCAGACAACAAAATATTAGTTAATTTTTACACATATCTTTTATACTTTAGACTAGATTTTAAGCGAGGAAATATTTTTTTGTTCCTACTAGATTCATAGACACATGTAGAGAACCAAACGTTTGTGATGATATTCTTTCTCGATAGAGTATCAATAGTATCGATTCTGTGATTTTAGAAATTAGATAAGGGTGCCTTTATGAAGTCACAAACAAAATATCACTCATATTAATGGATTTTTGTGATATCACTTGGTGGAATATGTTTTGAAGCGTCTCCGGTTAAGAAATTGAAAATCGTGCGCTCTATTCCGCGATTATATTTTGAACAGGACTACTTAAAATTAACACAGTCAGTCTCTGCGATTACGAACCCTGTGGTAAATGGTCGAAACGCGTTCATTTTTAAAATAAATTTGTTCAGCATATAATTGCGGAATTAGACAGAAGAACTTCAATTACTCGAGAATATATCTTTACCCAATATCGAAATTACACAATTCTGTAACGGAGTAACCAATTGGCAAATTATAAGTGGCTAGAACCACATTTATGTGACAAGCTCATATCTTTGTCATTGAATTTTTCATATACCTTTTCTTTTTGTGTAGTTAAAGAGAATGAACGAAATGCAATAAAAAGTTATAAAAATTTAAAAGAGTTTTATTTTATGTATAAACCAGCAGAGAGATATATTTCCACAGCAGCTGTATTTCATTCTTAGCATTTGTCCAAGCTATTTTGAAACTTGCTGACGGACACTTTAGAATTACAATATTAGACTTATGGTTTAATGAATGATGATATACAATACGATTGGTGATAGGTCTTCATGAGGCAAAAAAAAATAAAAATGTCCATATGAACAGAAAATTTTCTTTCTAAGTGAATAACGAAAGTGTTTCGATCACAGCAAGTCAATTTGATCATCAGTTTGCGTTGAAAAACGAACTTGAAAAGACAACTTTCCTATTTCACTGATATGTGGGCCGGACTTGGACCTTCTTAGTTTGTACGAGCCTCTGAGACATAAAATTGAGCTGAGGTGCTGAGCCTGTCTAATAAGGTCCCTTACTTCAACTTTAAAACTAGATAATAACGATGAAGGCACATGGAGAGTTAAGTTCTGGATGTTTGTGGGCCTGGTTCCTTCTGGAATGGATCCTTCTGCAGCCAGCACATAACAGCTAGGCTAACAGCTAACAGCCAGCGGCAAAGATCGGTGAGTGTATTGAAAGTGGCCTTTCAACTAAATTGCCTCAAAGAAGGATAAGGTTTTGGAGTGAGGAAGTCGATAAAAAAAGGAATTAGGAGGATGAGCATTGTATCAACAAGATTGGATGATTGGGATCGCACTTTTTGCTCACACGTATAAAGTAGGTACAAAAGCTATGCCGCTTTTAAAATGATAACGCTTCTCCATACCTTTACCATTTTCATTTCGAATCAAATAGAATATATTGCACTTTACTGATTAAATTACCTAATGCTGTACTAATTAAATCAAAATTTCTCTAAAACATTTCGCTACTTTAAACTTATGACTGTGATATTCGACGAGCAGACAAGGGCAGCAAGAGGTCAGCAGATGAGCATCTCTTCAGTCTGGCTTTATGGTGGCGATCAGTTTGAGTGAAAGATTTGCTACGCCTATTTATTTTTTGAGATTGACGCTTATTTGCGCCAAACAGGGTAACATGTCCGAAACAAGATATCTCGACAGCGTTACTGGTGTTCTTGGTAAGTTCAGACCTTGGCTTAGCTTCTGTTCCAGCGTCCGTTTCTTCTGATGAAGAACTCAATGATGTGGATATTTCGGAGTGGAGTTCATTTGATTCTAACGGTCCATCTGCAGGCAAGTCTGAGCCAAAGGTGCTAGCGTTGCTCAAAAAGGAGTTTCTAAAAAATTGCGTAAATTTTATTTGTTGTGTCCAACAAAAAATGAAAGTAAATAAACAAAAACAGTGATGTGCAATTTATAATAAAATTATGTTACAGAATACCACAAATCTGAGGTGGGATATATTTTTAACCACAAAACAAATGCGCAAGCCAATATTTGGAAATGAGCCAATTCAAAATGTGCTTTTCCTCGACTAAGCGAACTTCATAAAATGAATTTGACAAGCAATAATTTGTACAGCATAGGAGGTAGGAGGTACTTACCTTTCACTTGTTAAATATGATCCATAGTTCATTTCGTTTTGCAACGCGCCATCAATCAAAAAGGTTTCGGGAGTGGAATTAGTATGCCGGAGTTTTCGTTCAGTAGGTGGTTTATCAGATTGAAAAAATATCCAGGATTTCTTCAAAAAACTATTCTCTGTGTGGACTGCGTGTTTTGATGAACAAGGTTCTAGGAACGAACAAAGTTCACACTCATATAAAAGCTTTGTTCTTGTCTCTATGCAATATGTACCTGGGTTGCTGGTGCTTTCAGTCATCGGCGTCTGTGAAATAGCGAGCGAGAGCGATACGTTGAACGAGGCGTCCTTGAATTCGGCTGAGTTTTCTTCAAGCGGTGTTGGAGTCCCGAGGCTGTAGGACCTAGTGTATTTAAGGAAAATTGTTAACAAAAGTTGTTATCACTTGTGCTTTGTGGAATTGTTTATAACTTTCAAGTATAACGTTTTTTTAATAGCAGGTCCTACAAAAAAGAGGTTTGATGGCTAAACAGTTTGTAACTTACGAATTCTGCTGTTGCAAGGCACTGGGTAGTTCACTCCCAGGGGATATCGATGAGTTGCTTGAAAGCGGACCATTTTTGCTGTTACTCTTGCTCCGCGAGTGCTGGGGTTTCGCTGAAGTCGCTTCTGAAGGTTCTGTAACCGCGAGTCTGAATTTTATTTACATTTGAACTGACGAAAAGGTAATTTCTTATGTATTACCACATAGTCCAGTTGCTGATAGAACTCTATTAGCTATTTCTTGTAAGTTTTCCGACTGACGTTGGATTTCCAATGTCGATGCGGAAGGTACACTCAAACGATTGGAATTGGACGGGTCACGACTTCTACTTCTGCAAAAAAAATCCTCTTCACTGCAATTCTCAACGTTTTCTAAATTACCTTGAGCGACCTGCGTGATGCCTTCTATCGTGCCGTCTTCGACGCCTCCTTGGAGTATGCATTTCCGCGTCCATTCCAACTTTAATAACTTCTTCGTAATCCGGAGGAGCTTCATAATCTGGCGGGTCATCAATAGGAATTTCCTCTTGCCGATCTGTAACCGGCTCACCAATCTTACTTACTTCTTAAAACTGAGAAGCATTTACCTAACAACTCACTAATTGTTTGCAGATGGTTCTGTAGTTCTCTTTGATTTCGTGCTCTCACTCCCATTCTATAAAGCAGAACCATCCAGCCCGAAAGAACCAACAGTATTCCGAGGGTGCTCATTACAAATATTCCAGTTGCTGTCTTTATATCCGGATACTGCTCAATTTTTGGAAAGTAATAGTTCGGCTTGTGAGTATACCACCGACGATCGCCATTTATATGAGCCCAATCTTCTTCACAAGTTTCAGGTTCATCGCTGCCGTCCCCACAATGATCGAATCCATCGCAATGTAAACGAATTGATATGCAATGGTTATTGTGGCACAAAAACTCAGACCCAATGTAACAATCTGAAAAACAAGTGGCTGCAGAAAGAATCCATATTTTCAAATAATTAAAAAATATCACTCTTTCTTCAACGTATTGGAAATAAAGTTTAATCACAACTTACTCATGTAATTAAAAACGCTATAAACAATGGCGAGCCGCGAAGAAATCCCAAAGACACCTTTAAGTCGTAGATAGAAACCAGACATCACGGGCACAATGTGATTCTTCATACTCATTCCGCTGTTAGGCCAAAATACCTTTTCAATTTCCGGAGAAATTGAAGTAGTTCCCTGACGAACGATCAGCTCAGATTTTGACGCCATTCCGTAGAGAGCATTCACTCTAAGGGAGATATGAGTCTTCATCATCATGTAGTTATTGAGTGGTTTTATAATCCAAATACAGTCGTATAGCCTCACTTCTGTAGCATTTTCTATCATATTCATCATAGTTATAGCGCCTCCTGGTCCTTCTACCATTCCGCCGCAATCTACAAGCACATTATCCAAAACTTTTTTCTCCGTGGAAGAAATCAGCAGTAACGTCCTCACCTGTATAAGGTATACTTTCTTTCTGATGAAGTTGGTTTGAAGAAATGAAACTAACTTCAGCTCTGTAACCCTGCCCGGGGGAGCCATTTCCACGAAAAGTAAGTAGCAATGACTTCCCACTGCTTACTATGATTGGTGGTCGGAAGTGTTCACCAGTAAAGGAATCCAAAATTTGTCCATTGGAATCGAATATCTGCGAGTGATGAACGTGTGTAAAGTACCGCATTCGTAAGTTCTACGTATACCTCCATAGTGGATGTTAATCCTAACTGAAAGTCCGTAAATTCTAGGCGCACATGGCAGCTCTCTGCTTCACATGTCAATATGTGTTCTATGCCGTAGTCTCTAGGATATGCTACTGGAAAATAAGGCGTTGATATAACCTGAGGAGTCATTTGGGTGGAGTTGTTCACGATTGATTGGCGTGGAGACCCACTAATGATTTTAACGTTTCCTGTGCGTAGAAATAAAAGAATTAGAAGGTTTGGTATTTGAGAATTGTTCGTTTGTAGTAAAACTTTTTTTTGAAAACATATATCATCATCTTGCGATCGGTTCCCGTAACTCTCATATCACGTAGATCATAGATGTAGAGGAAACCCATGACTAGGGCTCCTCATTAGGCATCAGCAGTTTAACGGTTTAGAAGTTACGAAGTAACTTTTGTAATTTTCTGGAAATCTATCAACTCTCATCACAAAAGATATCAGAAATTGAACGAATTGAACTTGTTCGATTTTTTTACTTTTATTTAAGCAAAAAAAAATTCAATCGAATACTGTGAAAAATGTACTGTGGGAAAGTGAACCAGTATTAGGAAAACTACCATAGTTCACGGTTGGTATGTGAGTAAAAATCGAGCTCACGTATGACAAGTCCCAAAAGTTGGAAAACTTCAGATCCAAATAGACTCATTCGTGTGCACCTGCACAAAAAATTTCACTTTAACATAATAAATGCCCGACGATTTTATTTTATGCTTATATTCCTATTTCCATTTTATTTCGTAAATTTTGTTCTAAAAGATCCTCTTGCGTAGAGAGGTACAAGATCGCCAACCCATTCCCCAGAATGTTCGAAGGACATAATCAAAATCTGTGAAGCTGCAAACTATGAGCTGGCTTTGATCACTAACTATTACTTATATATTACAGTACCTTAGTTGGAGAAAAGACGACTGAAGATGAGGATATGGGGGGTCGATGATATTTCTTCAAATCAACCTCCATCGTAGCACGGCGACTAAGGACCAATATGCATCTCATATTCAAAAGGAACGCAGTGAACATTGCGCTCATTCAGGAACCTTGAGGTTAAATGATTCCTGAATGGGGAAAGGAACCAAAAGTTTTCTACCATCTTGTTGTATAGGTAGACCTAGAATCTGTTGTGGCGATGGAAGAACTCAATTTAACTTGTAGAAGGGGGAGAACGAAAAGGACTGTACTGGGTAGCCTTTATCCCCTTTATGATTCCGATTAACCACCTCCATCTCCCGAAGTGGAGACCACCATCAACTATGCGACCGACAGTAACCTGGATTTACTACTAACTTGTGGCACCAACGCACACCACACCATTTGGGGAAGCACTGACTGCAACTCAAGGTATAAGTCTCTTATATAATAACCACTAATCTACACTTGATAAACAAAGATAAAGAACTAACCTTCTTTGTCAGGAATCGTAGGAAAGTTATTGATATCGTGTTGGCCACAACTTGGATAACTCAGAACAGGCGAGTTTCGAAGGTAATTCCTTTTTCGACCACCAATATTTACGTTTTGAGTTTAATACAGCAATGGTAAATCAGACTATGTATAGAAATGTCCAAAAAACCGACTGGGAGGCACTTAAGGATACCTCACTCATTCCGACGTCCAGCCGCTTATCTATCGCGCAAGCGTGAAGAAGAAGGTGGGGGTTATTACCACTGAACTTGCTGACTTGTAGGAGCCCTTATGCCCCATAAGGAGAATAAAAAAAGGCTCCGACCCTCCGAGGTTTACGTATGACAGAGAAGGAATGTTCGAAGTCTTTATAACAAAGCTAAAAGAATAAGAAAATTTTACTGGGCGGATTATGAAGACGAACAACGTAACCTATCAGGCAAGAACTATTATACCGAGGGTAGGAAAGTTTCTACACAAACAGGCTAACTCAATTAGGCAATCTTCAGAAATTCTCATGGAGGAGCACTTCCTTAACTGCTTCGATACCACTAAAACTGCAACCGCTATACAAGCTAAATTCATTCAAACCGCAGCTGAACTTGCACAGATACAATGGAGAAGGTTAAACGGACTGTAAACTCCTTCAAATCATTTAAACGACGACGGATAGAGACAGTATTTACTCTACTCTTCTACAGCATTCTGATGGTGACGTACTTTAGGGTGCAGGGTCCAAAAGTACATATGATTCAGGCGGAGGTTAAAGCTATTCTAGAGACGGGCAGACACTTTTGGAACATGCATCCTGAAAATCCAATCTGCGCGGCGACTATTAAAGTCCTGACGAAACCCTTTGCTATCTCTAAATTAGATACAAATTCTTCTGTCTTCATTAGTTCATAACTTTCCAGCTAAACTCAAAGCTTTTAATGTGGACCGCACCGCCTTTCTAGTAAATGGGTTGACTGTTAGATCTAACAATGTTATCACTAGGTCCAATAAAATTAGCGGCAGTCCTGTACCTCTAGACTTTGTGCTTTCCTCGATTGACTTTTGTCTTTCAGTTCCCATCAAATTCACAGTTCTGCTGACAATAGCGTCCTTGATTTCACGTAATCGTTTAAACCACTTGTGGACTCACGTGGGAGAGCCTCTGGTGTCAGTAATCAACACACAATTGAGTCGTTAAACGAGAACATCTTTAAAATAATCGCACACAGCAAAACGAATCGGAATTGCTTCTTCTACCTTTGAAATGCAATTCTAATTTTATTCAGGCTACTGCAACCACTGACACCATATAAACTAGATAAAGTAAAAACGTTATTATATTTCTTGCTTTAGAAAAGCAATTCATTGAGTAATTCACATCTATATAATTATCAGGTAAGATTTATAACTTTCTGTGTTCTGTGAATGCACAGTTTGAAATTTGACTTTGAGATATGTATGCAGAGGAAGTAAATGATTCAAAAAAGACCGGTTACTATCAAACCCATACATATTAACTCGCAAAACCGAAAGGGTCAGTTTCATGTCCACTTGAATAAGGTGCGATTATCGCTTTCAGTGGCGCGCTCAGAATTTTTCTCTGGGGGGCAGGGTCGAAAATTTATGAACTAAAAACTATGTAAATTTACATTCTTTTTCTTATTTCATGAAACTAAAGTTCACCGAAAAATAAATTAATATATTTTGATGGTAAAAGAAAATAATCATTCCTGTTAATATTGGAGTGGCTCTGGAGAGGCCCTTGGTCTCAAATAGAAATGCGCCAGTGACCACTGTGACGACAATCAAATCAATTTGAGGTGATCAAAACAATAGTTCTTTATTTCTCCAACAAGGGGAAATGTTCTATTCAGGTGTAATTAAATTTAAAGGCGAATAAATTTTTCCGTCCACCAAGCACTTCCATTTTGTATTTATCTGCATTCATATTTGCAGTGCTTCAATGTTCTGCCTCCATTGGCAATGATGGCAACAAAATAACGAGCCCTAATCAAGAGTACATCCAAGTTGTTGACTCGTCATTTTGACGTCACAATCGGAAACCCAATATTTTATTTATAATCGATAACAAACTGCATTTTTTCCGTATATATATTTAAATAGTACTTAAGCCAATTATCCTCACTCTGTTTTATAGGGGCAAACATAAAAGTTATTTAGTTAGTTAGGACTCGCTTATCTCTTCTGATATTACTTTTTTAGAGCATGAGAAAAGCTGCGCCAACGAACATAAAACTGTACTGTATTGGGAAAATTAGGATTCACTCGCTTCTTCAAAACTAAAAGGATTCGCAAACACCACAAAATGAGTATTCACAATTTCTTGGTATAACTTACTTTCAGAGTAAAACTGAAGAGAGAATATATGTTTATGCAGGGCTCTATAGAAGAATTTGAGAAGCAACGTCCTCGTTCGACTTCGAAACACTTTCCCATCACCGCAAAAGTATTGTCCTGATGTAGCAGTGTCATAAGGAGGCTCTGAAAACAAAATGTGCTCACAGAGACACCCGGACCTAAAGTTCCCTGCAGCACCACTAGGTTTTTCGCATCCCTTTGAGAAGTTCGTGTAGGTAAAAGTAATCCTTATAACGCATTCTGCACACGTCACCAGCTCCAAATTACACTGATACCAAGTATCAGAACTCGTCCGGTTATTGAGATTTAAGGGCGCGTATAAGGTATTCTAAAGTATTGTAAATGAACAAATATTGCAAAAATGTTTGCATTTTATAATCACTCGAAACGTTGGCGCTGATACGTTGAATGCATGCAGTTCTCCACGTTCACCTAATTCCAGAAAGTGTCGTCGACCATTCCAATGACTGCAGATATCGGAGTCCCTGTGGCCATTGGAATAACAAGCTGATAAAGTAATTGAGGCCCCGATCAAAATCAAAACAATTTCCGTGTTCTTTATAATTTTCATATCTTTTGCGAAGGAAAATCCAAAGACACATTTAGATTCCACAACGAAGGTCTCGAAGTACACTCGTCCCGAATAAACATTCAACTGAGTAACCGTCGTAGTTGTCGCATTTTGCAAGAAAGGCTAAACACGTAACAGAAGCCGTAAAAATCTTCCGTAGAACTTTCAGTGCACAGGTCTCTAAATGCTGAACAGTACGTTATTGGAGCGGCTCAATTTAGGGACAACTTAAGTGCATAGTAAGGCTTCCCCTTTTCTTTATGCAGTTTAACTTTTATGTTCCGAAAACCCCTAGTAAAATAATTAGTTGTGTCGCTATCTCCACAGAACTCATTTATAGTATGAGACGAGATTATATTCCTGAGTTAAAGTTCTGGAAAAGGCGCCCGCACTTCAACAGAATTCTGGACGTTTTCTGTGTTGCACTGTCGTCACCAAACGATGTAATTTATGGAGTGCTAATTTCAATTATATTTTGCGTAACCTTATTCAATTTTACTTCTACTCCAAGCAACTATATTCTGGTGTGAAGGTTATTTTAAACAGTTTAGAAAGGTTTCATCAACTATTTCTTATCATGAACGTCATGTTGTACAACATATGCAAAAATAACACGTGTAGTTATTTCACTTTTCCTTGCAGTCTTTAAAGTTTTAGTGTACAAAGTTATGATTGCAATTTTCACTCTCGAGCGATTGTTTAAAATTTCGAGAAAGAAAAAAACAGATAAATTATTGTATGTTTCATAATTCTAACGACACCACTAGATTTTACATTACTATTATCTACTACTGAAAAGTCTTCAGTCAGATTTATTGAGCCTTGTCCTTGTATCGTTCGGAATGGAAAGAGTTCGGAATTCCTTGTTTTTGTTGTTGCTTTCCAACAACAAATACAATGGTTTCGTAAATTTTTAAGGCTGACTGTGTCACATGGTAAAACGCTTTATGAAGAGGACCAAAACCCCCGGGATATATACTTAACAAGCCATGAAGTAGAAATTCTCTATGTGAAGGTATAGGCCCTCGAATTCACTCAAATTGCATTGATTCTTATGGACCACACGATAAAACTTTTTGTTCATCACTTGCTGGTGCTTAAACTATCCATTCTAAGAAAAAATTATCTTCTAAACAATTAAAGCCCGGTTCTTTACTTTTCAGTTTCAGTGATTCATTTAATCCATTTTGGAATGCATTTAATCCAACTTTGTCATTTAGCTTACATATTACTTCTTTGTTGTCTTCTCCTAATTCACTTATTTGGATTTTGTTTAATTCCGCTACCAGATCTAATATCTTGTCAGAGAAGTCTTTTACTTTCAATGATGTTTGTCTACATGTAGCTAACCGCTGATGTATGTTCTGCGTTGTGTTCTTTGATTTGTAAGCTTCCATCAGTGTTTTCTTTAGTCCTTCAATTGTCGAGGGCTTTGAGGTGGAAGATAGCTTAACTTTTACCTTGTTTGCCAGTCTGGCACACCAGACAAAGGTTATTAATTCGGGAATTTTTTCTGTTTTTATTGTTTTCCCATACATTTCTACTAAGCTTAGAAAGTTTTCCAGATCTTTATTCTCTCCTGAGAATTCTGGAATTATTTTTATGGCTAATGCCAGATCAAAGTCGTTTGCCATTTTCGTTCAGTTTAACTGTTTTTTGCTTCCCTCAAAGTTTGGTGACTCTGTGTTGTTTTGTTGCGTTTCAATGTTGTCTTCCGAGTCCGATGGTATTGAATTATTTAACAATTTTGCACTCTTTTCATCGATGTGCCCCTGAATTCGTAAATATTTTTCATTAAATCTTATTTTTAGATTATCAACATTTTCCTTCTTAACGTTTTTTAATTCTTCATAAAATGTTTTTCTTAAATCCCTACAAGTTTTTTCAAGCAAATTTCTGTACGAAAATTCCCGTAATGGATTTTTTGTAAATGTCTTTAAAATTCTTGTTAGTTCTGTTATAATTTCCTCACATTTGTCCATTTAGTGGAAAAAGAAAAAAAAATTTTATATGTTCATTCATACATTGTTTATTACATCATTAAACCTTATTTAAACTTTCTAACGCTTTTGAAATTTCCTTAGCTATTAATTTTTTTACGTATCTCCTAGCAATATATATTATTAACATCAATACAATAAAACCTACTGCTATTCCTATTGCTGTTGGAGCGTGTAATTCATTTATTGATGCTGTTGCTGGTGATGCTGCAGCATTTTGTGCAATTACTATTTCTTCCTTTGACTGCGTCTTTCCCATTTGAGTTCCTTTACTTTATTTATTAGTTGATTTTTCAATTTCTTATCGGTGGTAATCGGAATAATCCTATATAATTCAGCGAGTTGTTGTCTAATCTTAACAGCTTTTCCTCCTCTTTTTTTGTTTGTTTTCTCCGGATTTTGTATGATTATATTTTCAATCCTCTTGTTTTGGTTATTTCTTTTCCTATACTCCTCTATTGTAATGGGTTTGGGGCCAGCCTTGGGGTCGTCTGCTATTGCTGACTTCAAAGATTTTTGCCCTTTGCCTGCTGAAGCCGTACTAATTATTGGTGTGTTGAAACTAATCGGAGATAGAACTGAAGCTGAAGCTGGAACTGAAGTTGAAGCTAGGGTTGGAGCTGAAGCTTGGGATGAAGTTGAAGTTTGCACCTTTTTTGATGTAACTAATCTTGGTGCCGTCTTCTTCCTTACAAATTGTAGATCCGCAGGCTCGATTATTTGCAGGGTCGCCATGTACTATTTACATACATTTTTCAATTGAATTAAACTTGGATGGAAATTTTAACTCTGAGAATTTCACTTCAAAGACAAAACTAAATTAGAAATAGGAAAAATAAGCTTTGAAAGATTTTTCTTAGAACTAGAAACCTTTTTGATTATCAAAAATTTGTAGCTTGTTATGATGAGTTTATCGGTTTATTGGTGAGTTCATCGGTTCTGTATGAGGACGGCTATTCATCTTCTTTGATTTTCGAGGGACATTCTATCAATGACCGGAATGAGATATGCAATATGTTTGCAACACGTTTCGAAAGAGCATTTCTGCCTTCGGAATTTGAGCCTGATATTAAAAACTTTTCGCATATTAGTAGGCACCAATGGGCAGTTAGTGCATCTCCGTTTATCTCCTATGAAATCATACTTGACCATATCAACCAACTGGCATTTGACTACGCTCCAGGTGTCGATGGAATACCTCCAGCGGTGGTTAAATCGTGCTCCGATGCCTTATTTATTTCTTTAGACAACCTTTTCCAAAAATCCCTCAATAGTGGCCGTTTTCCAAAACAATGGAAAACCTTCATTATACCTATTCACAAGAAATGAAAAAGGAGTGAAATATCTAATTAGAGACCGATAGCTAAGCTTTCGTGGAATTTACTTCTCATACGATCAGTGGTTTTCTTAATAATTTACAAATTGATCGTATTTATACATATTTTAGTAAATCTTTCGACAAACTCTATAACAGAGTGTGAAACTTGGATTTCCACCAATATTTTTAAATTGTATTTATTCCTACTTGACTGAGAGGTTCTATCCAGTCCTTTTCCGAGGTTTCAGCTCATAAGGCCACGTCTGGGGTGCCCTCGGGTAGTCACCTTGGTCCTCTTATTTTTATTCTTTTCATTGACGACATTGTAAACCTTTTGTAGCATTGTAAGATTTTAATTTACGTTGATGATATGAAGACTTTTTCATTTATTGGAGATATCAGTGATTGCACTTCTCTTCAAGCGGATTTAAATATATTTTATACTTGGTGAAGATACAATGGTTTAGAACTCAACATAAATAAATGTGAAGTCATATCTTTTTTTAGAAGACATGATCCTCTTGTAGTGAAACCGTTTTTCTTGTAATGCTATTCCATCTGTTCGATCTGTTAATGATTTTGGTGTGATTCTTGATTCGAAATTGAATTTTATTTCTTATATCAATTACACGATATCTAGAAATAACTCTATGCTTGAATTTATTAAGCGATGGTCTGAACTTCAAGTTCTCTCTTTTATTAGACCAAAAAAAAACACAAAGCGCTGCTAAAAATTTACAAATGTCCTGATGGGGAGTTGTTGACAGATGCCTAACCTTACAATGTGACGTTTCTGATCTGACATTCGTGACCAGTATTTAACTGGAAATATTAAAAAGTGGCGAGATTTAGTTTTGAGAAATACACGGATATAATTTACGTTTATAGTGTAGTAGATGGAAACGATTCAGCGGTTCTACAGAAATACCGAAGGAGATTCCCTGATCGATGTGTACCCGACAGAAAGGTATTTTCGTGAACTTTCGCGAGGTTGCAACAAACCGAAAGTGTAACTTCAAACAGTAGAGAATCACAATCTGGGACCTTGGAAGATTCTGCCAATTGCGAAACGAGCACTAGACGAGTCATAAGACGGTTAGGAGTCTCTTCAGCTAAAGTTTGGAGGGTTGTTCATTGAGAGGGACTATACATCCATATCACCATATCCCAGTCCAAGGACTACTGGAAGGAGATTCCGAGAGAAGGTTGGGGTTTTGCACTTGGCTTCTGGAATACGACACAGGGGACAGGATGTTTCCGAATGCGTGGACAAATGAATCGTAATTCACCACGGATGGTATCACAAACTTCTACAGCCTCTATAACTGAGGGGTTATTCTCTATTAACGAAAATACGAGAGAGGTTTATTATAATGGACCTTAAACAAGGAATTAGAAGGAGGTTGTTGACATGTATCAAAAGTAGCGGAGGATATTTCGAACAACTTTTATAACTTAAGTATTAACAAGTTTTTAAACCAAACCGAAAGGTTTTTTTACCTAAACATTTTGTACCTTTCTGGAAAAATAATAAGATGGGCAATTTAATAAAAATAAAACGAGCTTAAATTAATTAAATAAATTTCTAAGAAAACTTTAGAAGAACGTAAATTTTAAGAAAGCGCAAAGCAATTTTTTAATTGTTGAGTTTAATGTCGCTGCGTTGAGTAGGATAAAAATAAAAAGATAACATGCACAGTATGAAAATATTACGGTTGAGAGTGCCCCTCCCCCTTGCTGTGTGACCTATTTTTTGTCTAGATTACATACTTCCATTTTTGACCATTTTTGGGAAAAACCCTGTATACTGTGGCGTCACGAGGATATTTGTTAAAATTCTGAACGTCACCGGTATTTTTATTTCTCGACATTTGTTGGGTTTTTTTACTTTGCATTTTCGAAAAAGGAAAACTTTGCGATTTTTGTTTGTTATTTTTTGTCTTAGGAACCGAGCAATTGTTTTTTTTTTTTTAATTTTGTGCCAGACATTAGAGAGTCAGTCAGTCCGCATCTTTGGATCCTCCCGCCCCTCCTGGGCCCATTTGCGGCGGGGCCCGTGGCCGTCGTCGTTGTCGGCGCCGTCGTGGTGGTTTATCTGTTACTCCCTCTACAGATAATGGTCCTAGTGGTGAAGTGGCTGATGGGGCTCCTCTTGGGAGGGTTTTGCGTGGA